>LPNX010657961.1:278879-301803 GCA_001517045.1 Pseudotsuga menziesii | reverse complement strand
TTTTAATTCTCAAACTAAATGAATTCAAGTACTTACCCCTTGGTCCTTTGAAGAACTGTCGTTCGGCTTCGCTGAAGGACGTACTTGTGTCAATGGTGAACTCTGTCACAAATGCTTCAAGGGTTCGCGTTGTCCAAAAATCAACAACGCGGGATATCTCATTGTTCACCCTTTTCAATATATTAATTCTTGTGGGGGTCCAATCAGGAAACTGACCTTCTTGAAATTTCTTCCTTCTCTATGTTAACCTGGATAACCACTGGTGCAATTCTATGTGGATACTACCAAAGAAAATTTCATAAACATAAGAAAAAACATACCTTTGTAAAAATTCATGTGCACTACGACGCAGATCTTTGTTCTCTTATACAGCAAAGTTCAGATAAGTCTCTTGAATCCAATCACTAATTTCTTGCATTAAGGGTCTCCAAAACATAGCCCTCGAGGTACGACGTAAACCCCTCTTGAGCAGATACTGAGTTCAACCGGCAACGGAACCAATTTTTTGGGCTATAGGGCAGACCCGGGTTATACCATTAACTTCACACGAACAAAAGACCCACAGTGTTGGCCCTTTCGGCAACAACCTGCGAACAGGTTGCAGTCTCACCCGAAACAGCTATGGGGTGCCGCAGAACCAGGTTTCTGCAAGCAGAAGAGGGATATTACTGTACCTTTAGCTTCTAAGAAATGATAATCATAAAATATAGATCTTTGATATTTACTTATTTAGCTTCGCGGTTAGATAAACAAATAGTGCCTTGCTTAACCCTTAACTGGGAATTCACAGCGAAGTTATATTTAGCAGTGATCTTACTTATCAAATATTTACTTATCAATGCATAAAGAATATAACAGAAACAACACAAAAGAACCACAACACAAGATATAACGTGGTTCAACCCCAGTGTAGGGGTTACGTCCACAGAACTATGTTTTATTCAACTCTTTACAAAAACCACAGTTCTGATATGCGCACTCAGCTCCAAATCCCTTCAAGTCCTCAAAGCCACGCACACAGCTGCAGGCCTCTACGCACACAGCTGCAGATATTCTTAATCACCCAAAAACCCTCTGCACACACAGCTGCAGAGGTCGTCCACGCACACAGCTGGGACTTAACCTTTCTTACAAACAAGCCTTAGCTTCGCATCAATTCATCTTACATCAAAAGCCTAAACTGACTTCTTTACAAGAGTGCTTATTTATAGTGCACTTATTACAAAACCATGGGCTTAAACCATGGGCACCCCAAACCCTAAACCCTAGACTTAAAACATGGGTTTATTACAAAAAGAAGGTTTTTACTCACCCCCGACACCCCTAAGACTATTTTGAGTCACAACTCCGCTTACAAACTTCCACAAAAACCGCAGAGTTACCAAAATTAGGGATCGTTAAGGTGCGCGCCCCAACATCATATAATCTAGAAAATATGCCATTATATTATGTCTCTATGTTTTCATCTATGACATGAACTTTGGTCTAACTGAATTGTGTCCATTCCATTTGTGTTGGAACATGTGTATTCATTGGAAGCTATTTTGAATGTGAAAAAATCTATTGTTGGTTTTCTAGTTGTATGAGTGAAGATCACGCAATGCAAAATGTGCTTTAAGTTTCTGTGCTTTTAGTCATGCCAACTCAACTTGGTCCAGTTATCTGGAATTTTGTATTAAGGATAAACTATTGTAACACCAGTTTTGTCTCTTAATAATTTTTTCTTTAGTGGAAGATTTGATGACACTTTCTTTATAAATTCTTGCTAACACTTCTCTTTTGGGGACTAAATATGGATGGGAAAATCGTTGGGTGGTATCTGATTGGAGGAAGGACGAGGGCGCAGCAGGGGAGTGGCTGCATACTACTAGAAAATAGAATGGGGACCCTGATGACAAAGGTATGCGTTCATATATCTTCATGAGGTTCTTCTTAAAAGGAATTAATATTATGGACATCACTTTGTATATGGGGATAAATTCAGATGTCTCTAAACTAAAAATTGCATTATTAATCCTTTTTTACAGCTTATCATTGCAAGTGTTCTATACAGTCTAGATTTGGTACTAAGAGCTTGCATAGCAATACTCAGCAAGTGATTTACATGGATTAATACAAGGATTATGATTGTTGAATTATCAATATTTGTAAGTGGGTTCTGACTGGATTGGTCAAAGCATGGATTCAAACTCACCCAGATGCATGTTTCTTTTCCATTTCGGTCAAGTTTCCAGAGTTCAAAAACAAGGACAAGACAGTAGTTCTTCAATTTTCTATAAAGCATGAGCATAAACTTGATTGTGGTGGTGGATATGTGAAGCTACTGAGTGGTGATGTTGACAAAAAAAAATTGGTGGAGATACACCTTACAAGTACCTACTCAACTCAACCCTCTTCAACATTGCTTCCATTAATTGATGCCTTAAATTTCTTCCATTATTTGATTCCTTAAAGTTATGTTTCTTTCCTTTGTGAAACAAGGAATACATTTTTAGCAGTAGCTTTGCTTTGATCTCTAACTAGCCTTTTTGGTGAAGGCAGTATCATGTTTGGTCCCGATATATGTGGTTATAGTACAAAGAAGGTTCATGCAATTATTGGTCATGGTGGAAAGAACCATCCTATCAAAAAGGATGTATCATGTGAAACTGATCAGTTGACTCATGTTTATACTTTCATTCTTCGCCTTGAATCTACCTACAACATTCTCATTGACAAAAAGGAGAAATATTCTGGAATTTTATACACCGATTGGGATATCTTACCACCGAAACAAATCAAATATCCTAATGCCAAAAAGGTATAACCTACTATTGCATCTGATTGTGCATGTTTCCTATCAATGTGTGCAATCATTTCCTTATGGTGATGTGTTGAGTATGTGCAGCCATAATACTGGGAAGCCAAAGAATACATTCTTGATCCAGAAGACAAAAATCTTGAGGTATGAATATCAAGGCCCTGATTTGTTTCATTTTTTCCCATTACTTGTTTTTTTGTTTTGTTTCTGTTTCTTCTTGAGTTTAACAATATGTAATGATTGTATCTTTTAAGCACAAATGACTTGGGTTTGGCTGTCTATGATTGACTGTGAAGAATTAACAATTTCTGAC
Organism: Pseudotsuga menziesii; assembly: GCA_001517045.1. Taxonomy (NCBI): domain Eukaryota; kingdom Viridiplantae; phylum Streptophyta; class Pinopsida; order Pinales; family Pinaceae; genus Pseudotsuga; species Pseudotsuga menziesii. Next base: position 298,690 of record LPNX010657961.1, on the reverse strand, counting down.
ATTTGTTTGCAGGGATATGATGACATTCCAAAGGAAATTCCAGGCTTAGATGCCACCAAGATAATCAAAAGTATCAACTATATTGACCTATTTTAACGTGCCTTTACTTTTCAAATATTTTATTTTGGAGAAACTTGAATATGTTTTTGATGATAATATTTTGGAGAACAGAGTAGGAATACAATTCTAGATTCTACTATATCTAGAATTGAGAAAGATGAATCATGTTATATCCTAGGATTGCTATGAGTTGATGTCTTCTATTGGTCTAAATGTCTTGTGTGGAATTGATCGTAATAACTCTCCTTCTTCAACTCCCTGGTTCAATTTTGGAGTAAACTTTTAGGTTATAAGGTTGTATGCAGTGGCTAAGAAGCCATAATATTTGAGTTATCTCTCGGGACTTGCACCTAACCTTGAGTGTAAAGCACCAACCTTGAGTGTAAAGCACCAAGGGTTTGATCACCTTGATCTGTGCAAGGCATTATAACCTTGCATAATTCTTTAAATATGTTATTGTTTTCATTGGTCCTTAATTGGGAAACAATGTAGGAATACACTTGAACACCTGGAAGCAGAAAGTCTTGACTCTCCACCATGCCTCATGAATGCATAACTTGTGTCAATATTCTTTTGAGTTGTTTCATAAATTGTGACTAAATCTATCATGTGTCTAATGTGCAGAGTAAAATAGATGCCCTTAGACAGTAGACACCACTCACAATGAGTTACTACACTTAGAAACAGAGGCTACTGGGCACCCAATCATCCTCAAATTAAAACCTAATAAATTTGTTTTTCTTCAAGTAGTACCAAGAGACCAGGTTGTCTAGACAATGGAATACATCTTTGCATGCTTGGAAGTATATTTTACTCCGATTACCCCATCTTGATTAATCTAAGTTGTACATCTTGACTACAGAAGATGTCTTTTCTAAAGTTTATAGATTATGCAAGTCCTTTATTGAGAAAGGAGGAATTACACTAGAGCAAAACTTGTTCTGGCACTGCCAAGTCTGAAGAGCTAAGACGTTGTGTGCTTATTAAATTTATCCTACTAATATTTTAAGGGTATCACCTTAGACTCGTTGATTTAATGTTGTTTGTGCAAAGTGAAGGTGACAATCTTCACCTTTTAAGTTTCTTCTTGTCTAAAGTAATGTTCATCGGAAAATGTGGAACAATGTATTATAATCATTTATGTCATTTCTCTCACTCTCTCTCTCTCTCACTTCTTAGTTTCTTGTCTTTTTAGCAAGGAGTGAATTTTCCCAGAAGCTTGTGATGCTAAAGTTTGTAACATTTTCTCCAGGTTATGACTATCTCTTTGTTTTCCTTCTAGGTTTATAAAGACCAGAAAAATCCCTTTATGATGTATGGCTGTAAGGTTGCAGATGGCTATGGTACCATACTAGTGAGTTGTTATGCATGTTTATTCCTTTGGAAAGAGTTAAATGCTTCTTGATTATGATTTTGAAGTATTTGGTTTCTCTATCGTTAGTGTTTTCTTCTCTGTTTGATAATAGGGAGTTTGGTTTGTACTTTTGTTTCCTTATATCAGGTAACCAGTGTGGGATTAAATGCTAAGTGGGGTTTAGTGATGGCTAGCATATCAGAGGACAATGGTGAAGAAACTCCCATACAGGTTTCTCTTCCCTAACTTGTTTAATTTTCATTCTATTCTTTGCCATGAGTGGTATTATCACAAATTTCACACTCACGGAGAGTCCATGTTTATAATAGGTCTACCTCAATGGTGTTGAAACTTTTATTGGCAATTTTGGACTTACAGTGGAAGTTGTAGTTTTTGTCATCCTCTTGATTAGGTAAGTGATATTGTACTACATTTGGTTGTTTGCTCTAAATTATTTTTTTTTCACTGCCACTTTGTATTAACTGTAGTTTGTGTTTTGTTTTATCATATTTTTGACAAGAAATACACAAGACTCCAATGGGAAACCCATGTTTCTAGAAGGCAAGACCAAGGTTGGAGACATAGTTAACGAAACATTCACATCTTCTCAATTGCGGTAGGTCAGCATGTCCTAATTTCATTATCTTGTCAGTATTATGGTTGAATGGATAGTTTGTATAAAGTATTCATAATTTTAAACTTCATGAGATGGATTCAACCATCTCTATTGACAATCATCAAAGGTTTCAAAGAGTGGCTATGTTTTCATATTTGGTTCTCTACATCATTTAATCCCTTGGAATTCCAAGGCCAATCAACCAAAAAAAAATTCCAATCTATTCCCATATGAAAGAGGAAAGTTTGTTATTCCAAAATAGCAATGCACTCTATAATTATCCACAAAGCCCCATGCATACATCTATAGCCAATACTAATTCCTATTATGGGATTGAATACAATGGTTGTATTTAAATAAGAAACCCACGCTTGGATTGAGGGTGGGATACAACAATACAATGCAATCAACTATTTGTAGAGTATGGTAAAACACACGTTGGTTGTCAATTTATCATAAATACCTTCTTTATTTCCTTCTAAAACATGTATCAAATACTCCAAGTGGTGGTTCTCTATCTCAGATTCTTCCTGCACAAAAAATCAAAACAAATTCATACTATGGAGGAGGAATCAAACCCTTCTGTAGAATGGAAGCGTGCTTCCATCTATCTGCATTAGAATTATTCCTCACCAGTCCAACTTGTTGAAATGGTTTTTGCACATAAGGCCCTACATGGAGGATTCCAGTCGTATTGAATATTAGTGTTACATGGGAAACCCTTCCAAAACTAGTATTATAACCTTGGCCAATTCAAAACCCGTAAGAGGAACCAGGAGGACCCACATCCATCTGAATATCACGACCAACAACAGGAGCATCCCCTGGCTTGGCCCATCTATCATCATCTAAACTAGCCATATTACTCCCATGACGTTCAATTCAATAACTCCTACTTGGATTCCTTTCAAGTACTCTTGCAGTGCTTGTTAATGCATCACCATCTCCTACATGGCCTACAAGATCCTAAAAATTATCAAGTAATTCAATAGAGTATGGATAATCAAAATGAAATTGTATATCTTTGTACTGATCCTTAATAGTCAAAAAAACATCTCTAGAGTACTTTCTATCTCCTGCTCATTTAGTAACTGATATAGCTACTTGATTCATAGATTTTGAAAGCTCAATTGCATCATCCCAGTTATCCACTTCTTTCAAGACTTGATCCTCAGACTCCTTTGCAGAAATATTGTTCTTGACAACATCAGTTACTACTTCCTTAGATGTTTCTGGAGGGTTAAAATATTCCTTCTTCTCCTCTTGAACTTTACATGCATTATATAAATCACTTGTGGGAGATGCAGCATTTTCCTTACTTAAAAGTTCCTTCTTTTTCTTCCTCTTGTTGATAACTGTCCTGGCAGCGTCACCAATGTTTGTAACATTGTTCTTGGCAAATGAATTGGAAGAAATTTCGTCCTCCTTTTCTGTCACTCTACCTACTAAATCCTACTTACCTTCACTTTCAACGGGAAAAGAAGACACCTAAATTTGAGCAGCCATTTCACCAATATCATTATTGGTGTTGAATAATTGACCTTTATCTTTTGTGTCAATTTCCTTTACATTAGAAGTTGAACCTTCCCCAAGAACTTCAGCACTTTCTTGTCTAGCCCTACGTTTGTTTCTATATACAAAATATTGTTTACAGTCAACAACTTTGTTACCAGATTAAAAAAATAGATTTCTCCTCCAAAATAGCCATATCACCTTTGGGAGCACTGCCAGAGCTTCCAACTGCAATTCCTGTTCAGCCACTTTGTTTGAATATGATGTTGATTGCAAAGATGCAAAAAACACTTCAACCTTTTTCTCTTTAAAAAAAAATAATCAACCACCACTGTGCCATTGTCAGGTTTAACCTATTGAGATGCCAATTCACTATCATGTATTCCATTAATTTTTCTCTCCCTGGCATGCAAACTAGCCTTTTCTTTTCCAATAGTAGAATTGGAAAAATCATCCACTTCTTTCTCTATCTCGATATCAATTGAACTTGTCAACATAGATGGAGTATTAGAAACCATCACAAGCCCATGCTCCAGATGGATAAAATTTCCAAGATCTTGGTTCTCTCCAATTACAGGTTTAACAAGAATATTGTTGCATCTTTGGTTAGCATTACTGCTTGTTGATTCATATTGCTTATTATTCACATATCCGAGTTTTGAATCTATTTTAATGGTATCCAAACTAGATGTTGAGATTTTCAATGTTCCTACAAGAAAATTATTGTTATCAAACTTCATATCTTATACTACTTTCTTTACTACTCCAACATCCTTTGTAGAAATCTCTTTAACTATCCCAGTAGATTATGTGTTTCCTTCAGATACCTGACATGAGGTTCCCAAATATGAATACACATCAGCAATGACCAATTCATTCATAGATTTTGAATCATGTAAAGGTTCTGATTTTTCCCTTGATGTATCCCTTTCGGTGATCTCATTAGCATATGTTGAAACTCTTGACATACCTAAAGAGGGAGTGTCCATAACATTAACCATGTTTTCTAATGGCTTCTTTGGTGATGGTACCTTTGCACATTTTGAAGGCTTTAATATGCTATCTTTTTAACATTTTAATCTCCCTAATTCCTTGTTTTATGTGCATTCTTCTCCAACTACAAAAGCCTCTTACAAAAGTTTCAGATTGTGGAATTGTACATTTGAATTTTCAAATTTCTTTTTAAAATGTTTTAAATCTTTGTCTACCAAGAATGTTTCCTTTGTATAGTAACAGCTGAAAACATCATTCTAATTAATTTTTAAATTGAATCAGCATAGGGCAATGTATAGCCAATCAGCAATATAGATCCTCATGGAAACAAATGTAAAAGATAGAAATCTTTTTTATCAAAACTTATGAAGTTGAAAATTAGTGTACAGTATTTATGCAACTTACTTTGGTGTGCATGCTAGTAAAACACTTTCTAAGTGTGGAATTTTGGGTTCAGTCAAACCACCTCTAGTAGCATATTTATGCAGATGTTTCTCTATAGTCTTCATTTAGAAAGATCCTTGATTAACAATCTAGAGACAATGATAGACCTTAATGGCATTTCATCTACAATAGCAACTTCAAATCCTACAAACACAATTTGGCATAAAGCCCATAAATTCCCAAATATGAAATACAAAAAGTTCAATGATTATAGCAAGTTAACACAGCTAAATCTGTAAATGATGGCATTAAAGATGTAGCTGCAAAATGTTACATAGCCCTTTCCCAAGTCTTCAAATTAAATTCCTGTACCAGTTGCAAACAGAAAAATTGAAAGTAAAGTGATAATTATATGCTGAGCAAATTAAATGGATGAAAATCACGTATGAAGGTCGAATGCTATCAAACTCAAAATGAAGTTTGTATAAAATTTGCACCTAAAATACAGGCAATTGCACGTCACTTCTTTGTGGAAAAGGCAAGGATGAACCCTCCAAGATCTAAAAAAAATAAAAAATCAACAAGGAAGCACTAATAACTTGAAATTATTAAGTATACGCCCCTAGTAACAAAAATTACTAATTAGCATAGTCCTTCAGACTTATATATTTTTAATTCCATCCTATGTCATATTTATCCCATGCACTAATGTTTTTGTTCAATGGACGAGCTTTGAACTTTGGCATCTTTGCAAGCCTCTCTTCTTCTAGTTCAATTGTACTCTTCACCCTGTAAAATCAAGTCTGAGGTACATTACACAATCTGCATGTCAAATCCATAACACACGCTCTCTCAGTCATATGAGAGATGATAATAGTGTTTCAGTAGCAAATCCTACCTTCTAGGCCGAGCCCTTTGAGTTGTCTCAAGTTCAAGCTCTTTTGGCACAGTAAGCCTTAATTTATCCTGTTGGTGGATCCCATCTTTATTCATATCCTGAAACAAATGTAGGCTAGAGTCGCAATGGGGCTCATAATGTTCAAACTGCTAGTATTTTAAATAAACTTCAAATTGGAGTTAACTAAAATTATACTCACTCAGGACAAAGGCTGAGTATGCAACTTCTCAAGAACTTTTGGTTGAAATTTTCTCAACTTTTAAGAATTTAGGATAAATGAGCAAGGAATTATAAATGTCTATTGAACATAATATAGTAAAGACACAATATTCAGAAGTGTAATGAAATAAAGCATATATATATCCAGGAATCTTGAAAAGACATTGGAAAGTTTAGATAAAATAAAAACAAAGGGTAAAGTAAGATCAAGCTTCTAACCTTAGAAGATGAAAAACAATGTCTGTCCTTGGTACCATCCGCACTTTTTTCCTTAGCAGCACATAGTTCTTCAGAAACAGATAACTTTGAAGGTGATTTGTGAGGTATATGTTGTTCTTTTACATTGATTACCTGCACCAAAAAGACAAGTGACCTCACTAACATAAAATAAAAAGCCTCTCTCTCTCTCATGTACAAACACATTTGCATGGCCATCATCCAAAAACGCATAAAGAAGTAGCCAGGATTAATCATAGCATGATATAAAGCAGATTCAAAAGCATACTATGGGTGCTTCTTAGGCAATCGATTAATGGGAAATTTCGCAAACCCCTTTACTTATTCCTACTGCTCCAACTCATATCAATGGAATGGCCATGCCCATATTCAACTTCTAGCCCTAGTTTATTCAAGGCATAGTTCATTCACATCCCAACATCATTCTTTTTGGGTTACCACTACATTCTTAGGCCCAACCACTTCACAAGCCTTTAGTAATGGGGAATTTCACAACACCCCTTTACAATGCGGACTTCACCTTTTATGTCCATGGGTATCCCTTTCAAATCTAAACTTACTCTGTATTCATCCATGCATTCCCATAGTCAAGTTCTTTCTTCCTCCATTGTGAAACCCTTTGATTCATTTAATAGTTACATCATGTACTGATGACCTTACAAACCATATGACTCCTCACATTCAAGTGGAACCATTACCATGGTCGTTATCCCAATTCCAAAAGTTTACTAAATCCCTAAACTAAGACTTTGCGACACATGTGGATACATTTATAGTCACACGTTCTAATTTCTAAGTAGATGCCTTGCATTAGCATGATATTGGAACCATTCACTTATTTTCCCATTTAAGTAGATTTGTAGAACTTTCATGGCCTCCCACATGTGTTGATTAGTTATCTTCAATAACTTGATGACTACTTTGTCCAATAATTTGATATGGCCGACCTAGGACACTGGATCCTGATATTACCAAAATCTACCTCAACTTGTTGATTCATCATCCAACACATTATACCTGACTAGGATAGATCCATATTTAACCCTAGATCGATTATCAATTTAGGGGGATCAAAAAAACCCAAGTGCAAACTCTCACTACTTAAAAGACTAGGATTATGATGCTAATATGCACGTTTATTCATTACATTATGGTAATGAATTAAAAGAAATAGCATGCCACCTCTTTCCATTTTTTTTCTTTTAAATATTATGGTAGTTTAATAAAATACGCACGAACGTCTACTTTTTTATATTTTAGATATTAGCATCACACAACATGACACTTGTAATTGGTATGGCAATGAGATATCTCCTACCCTGAGCTATAAGAGCACCTCACTTCTCTCAATATAATGAGGAAAATATAGAAAAGTTACTTGTGAGGCTTTGAAGATTCAAGTTAGCCTTGTTGCACACCCACATGAAGCTAATACTATTAAAACCCTAATGTTACTAACAATGGAATTATAGGAACCTCACATGTTAGACAAGCACACAAAACTCTGAAATAAAATGTCACATTAGTGTGGTATATTTTTCCTTCATTAGCCCCTTGGTAAGCCTCTCTTCATCAACAAACATATCAACAAGGATCCTCTCTCTCACCCTCATCCTAAACACCTCCTTTGCTTCATCCCTCTAGAACCTCAAGCGAATCTACTACATCACTCTCGAGTATCAATGTTAATGTCCTTGATTTGGTACTCCAATATATTGATTGCAAATAAATCCTATTGATCAACTTCTTATGGTCCTATACCTTTGTGGTCAAGGACAAGTTGATATCACTAGTGACACCCACTGCATTGTTCATATACTGCAATTTGTGCTGCAACCATTAGTGATGTAAATTATGTCATGTGCTCGAATACCCAAGTCAACAACAATGTACCATGACTTACAAATTATATTCCATCATTGTGCATAGATATGATGGATGTAGTCTTCCCACGGGTACTAGTGATGTCAATTCTTCCATGTGATCAAATACCCAAGTCAACAATAACGTACCATGACTTACAAGTTGCAATCGGTCATCGTGCATACGATATGATGGGGATGTATTTTGACCAATTATGCCTCATGCCTAATACACAATTTTCCACCCTAAGCCACCACTTGATACGTATGTTACCGGTACTCTAGTTGTTTCACAATTGTAGCCACCATACACATAGCACACAAATTTGGGCAGTATCTCAACTCCATATTCTCCTTAACGGAGTATATTTGTACAGCAAGATATGCACAACATTAAGCTTTACAACACAAGTATAAATCTATTAAAAAAAACTACTAACCACCAACCCATTTACAATTCTAGGGTCACATATTAATAATACAAATAAAGAACAATGATCTATAAGTGTGACTAAACTTTGGAATTATGCGACCATTGTTGCAATGTTAAAATGACACTATTTCTTAGGGATGACTTCTCATTAGCTCCAATCATGGACTTGATCAAAATTTGACTCCTTCCGAGATTATTTACCCCTCATCATACACTTATTAAGGGTTGGGGTGGCTCAAATGAAACAATTAATGACAAGCAAATTAGATGAGTTTAGGAAAAGCAAACAATGGATAAGTCTAGAGATCAATTTAGGAATTTTTCAGCAACGAGAAACATAATTCTTACAAATTGTTTTCCTGCAAGAACAAGTGCTCCAGACAAAAAGGTCAAAAAGAGAATGTAAAGGAACTGAAAAGTAGCAATATCTCAAGTTCAATTCAGAAAAAAAAACTTTCCAAATTCATCATATCGAGTTTGTCCTGTGAGCTAATGTGATCTATTTACTTTCCTGCAACAAGATTGAATCTTATTATTTGACTTTTAGATCAACATTTTTTTTGCAAATGCAAATTCTATTCCATATTTTGTGATCTTTTTTATACTCAAACTTGCATAGATCAGTGGGTATCTTCATCATAAGAAAATTAAGGAATTTCAATTGACAATTTGTTTTTGTTTTGCTTTGAAAAATGTAGAAAACTAATTCAGTTCTCCAAGTCTATTAGAATTGTTTCTATAACAGTAACATTTTTTATAATATAATGAACCAGAAGAATTGTTCCTTGGTAACTTAGTCCACAACAACCAACTAAAACATCTACCTGATATTTCCAAAGTAATTGATTTTTCATGAAGACTGCATGAAAAGGATATTCCAGGCATAAGTAACCCCCAAACAGCTTGAAAACAACAATAAACTCATATTTCTTGACATTTTGGGGCCTCGACACTTATTAGATGAATTTGGGTTTTATTTACAAGTGAGCAGCAGTTCTGGGCACTTCTCAGTCCTCGTACAAATTCCATTATCAAATCTAGGTGGCATTTTGAGTCATAGGCACAGTAAAAACACATTTTCTAGCACTTTTGAGCATTTATTGGCAATTATAGGCATGTTGGATCCTATTAAAAATCATTAGAGTGGAATCTGGGCATGTCTAAGGGTCAAAACAACCCTAAAATAGTGATAGGAAAAAACAAAAGTCAGCATAGTAGGCTTTGTTTTATTAGGAAGTTTTATTTCATAACAAGTGGGATGTGAATATCTACCTAGTCTGCCATGGAGGCTGATCTTCTGTATGGAACTAGGATTATCTTAGCTGTGGAAGTCAACCTTGCAAAAGAGGTCACTTGCTTTTTGGTGAGGCTACATAATTATTGTCTGAAAACACAAAAATAATCTTTGTTGTTGAATCTATTCTTTTGGTAGAGAGGAACATGTCTAAAAGCTCTTTCAGCATTCTGGTAGAGGATGAAAATCTCCATCATTGTCTACCAACTTTATAAATATATGCTAATGCTTTTGAAAGTTCAATGCTTGTTAAGTGGAAATTGAACGGAGAGGGGAAATTGAATGTCCAGAAATAGAAATATATCCTCTTGAGAAACCTTAAAATATTTGAAGTTCGCACAAGTTTGTCCATCTAGAAATTAATATTTCTCAGGCCTGCAAGCTTCAAAGTGCAAAAGAAATCAAATATTAGAAGTACCTTCACCATTTCTCTCAGTTACACTGCCATTTGCAATTTACTCTGATTTATTTCAAAATATTATGGCCTTTTTATCCATAGTGAATAGCTACGTATTCTACCTCGTTTGAAATGTGCATGATTTTCTCCATCTAAAAATCAATATTTGTCAGGCCTGCAAGCTTTAAATTGCAAAAAAAATATATTTTAGAAGTACCTTCAATTTTTCTCTGTCAGTTACACTGTCGTTTGCAATTTTACTATGATCTATGTTTAATTTTTATGGCCTTTATACCTGTGCTGACCAGGTATGTATTTCACTCCTTCCCATCCAGCTAGCTTCCAACATAAATAGTATACAAAATAATAAAACATTAAAATTGTGTGATCATTTAACATAAGGTATCCCCACAGATTTAAACCTTTTCCTTGTCATTGCAAGCATGTTGTCTTCGTTTCCTATCAAGGTCCCTTGAGACTTTTTTTTTAATCTTTGACAATGTTTACTAGTATCCTGAGATCATATACCTTATGTACATACTTCAGATATAATATAGATCAACTGGACCTCTGTTTCTTATTCCTGTTCTAGAGAATAGGAACTAGTTCTTCTCGAAGATTCCTTAAGTTTGTTAATTGCTTGTCTAGTTGGCTGCCTGTTGCAGATGGGCCATCTTCAACATGAAAATTGGACATCTATGATATGGATTGGCTAGTTTTCTACTTGTTTGTTTGACTGTCCTTTGGTTTTTAACTTTTTGTTATAGGAGAATGGAAGCCTTGAATGCATTATTACTATTAGTAATTACATTTTCCTTTGGGTCATTGCAGTTCCTATGAAATACTTGAAATACTGGGACATGCACACTACTTGGGAGTATCTTGAATTACTGACTAGTAATAATTATTGAGTTTCCATATATATCTATGCTTTTAATAATTAGGAAAAATTCTTTGAGTTGTTTGTGAGTTTCTGAAGTTGACAATTACTTGAAATATGCCAATAAAACTTTGTATGCCAAAACACCCTTTGTGAGATCTCAATTTAGTATAAAATTTCAGTTATACTGTCATGGTTTCCTCCATTTATTGCGTGGATCTCTCATAGATGGGACATTTTTCGACTCAAGCTTTGAGAGGGGTGATCCAATAGAATTTCAAATTTCAGTGGTCAAGTAATGAAAGGTTAGCTCTTGGGGTTTATAGTTTATAATTTTATACCTGTAATTACTAATAACTATTGAGTTTCCATATATATATATATGCTTTTAATAATTAGGAAAATTTCTTTGAGTTTTTTGTGAGTTTCTAAAGTTGACATTTACTTGAAATATGCCAATAAAACTTTGTATGCCAAAACTCCCTTTGTCAGATTTGAATTTAGTGTAAAATTTCAGCTATACTGTCATGGTTTCCTCCATTTATTGCAGGGATACCTTATAGATGGGGCAGTTTTCGACTCAATCTTTGAGAGGGGTGATCTAATAGAATTTGAAATTGTGGTCAAGTAATCAAAGGTTAGCTCTTGGGGTTTATAGTTTATAATTTTATACCTGTAATTACTAATAACTATTGGGTTTCCATATATATCTATGCTTTTAATGATTAGAAAAAGTTATTTGAGTTGTTTGTGAGTTTCTAAAGTTGACATTTACTTGAAATATGCCAATAAAACTTTGTATGTTGAAACTCCCTTTGTGAGATCTGAATATAGTATAAAATTTCAGCTAGACTGTCATGGTTTCCTCCATTTATTGCAGGGATCTCTTCCATATGGGATATTTTTCGACTAAAGCTTTGAGAGGGGTGATCCAATAGAATTTGAAATCGGTAGTGGTCAAGTAATCAAAGGTTAGCTCTTTGGGTTTATAGTTTATAATTTTATACCTGTAATTACTAATAACTATTGGGTTTCCATATATATCTATTCTTTTAATGATTAGGAAAAGTTCTTTGAGTTCTTTGTGAGAGTCTGAAGTTGACATTTACTTGAAATATGCCAATAAAAATTTGTATTCCAAAACGCCCTTTGTGAGATCTGAATTTAGTACTTCTCACGGGACATAAGAAGTCAAGATTGTATTACTATTTGAAATTCATAATTGATGTCAAATTTTGATCTATTATTGCATATTTATTTGAGATACAATCAAAACATATCCTTTCAAAACTGAAAACATGGATTTGTTTTGCACATTGCAATTACACTTGGTGGTTTATGTCAAATTCATTGGTATGCTCATTTGACCACTATATTTGAGGATTTTTTAGTAAATGCATGCAATTATTAAGTGATAATGTCTTTTTTCCTTGAAGGTGAGATGGTTGTCCATATAAAATTTACAGTCGTGTTGATGCCAAATTGATGAGACAAAATCACAAGGAATCCATTGCAAGAATTGAATCCAACCAAGGCTATTGATGATCCTGAGATAAAAACATGGCTAGCTTTGGGCTGGACCAAGTCCAAAAAAAAAGGAGGTGGAAAAAAAATAAAGGTCATATGATCTCTTTGTACAGTATATTTACCAATCTATTTCTATAATTCATTTGTTGGCGTCTCAAGCTATAGTAGAATAGACATTATTAAATTAAATTTTATTTGTTACATGCAAAGAAGATTCTCAAGATAATTCAATAGATGACAGTCTAAAGCTTGAAAGAATACAATTCATTATTAACATAGGTGGTCTGTGTAGTCTAAAAGTTGTGATGTGGCTAAAGCATTCAGGCTGCTTGAATTTTCCCTTCAACAATTTGCAACTGATCATGCTACTAGTAAATCCTACAACTTTATTAATAAAGGTGATCAGTTTACATGGGATCATAAACTGGTAATGTATGCAAGGGCATAAGAGAAGAGCACACACAAACACACACACACACAAGTTCTCAACTATACATATATTTTGCACTCTTCATATTCCATGAACAGACAACTAATTTTACATTAAATTGTATATATTTGATAGGGCACTTCAAAATAATCTATTTTTTGTAATCAAGGAATTAAACTTCTGCATAAAGACCTAATATAGATTCATAGTTGTTATGTTCTTAAATGATGGATAAATTTTAAGTTAATTTACAGCCATGAATGTATATAGGAAGCTGTTGAGGAAGGCATCGTTATTGGTGGCGGGTGTAGTCTATTGAGGCTTGCTTCAAAGGTTGATGCTATCAGAGATACACTTGAAAACAATGAGAAAAAGGTGTGATATTTGTCTCTATCATTCAAGATCAAGTTCAATGGGGGTGGAAAATATTCCATAGCCTTGTTTTATAGTCGAATGACACATTATTTGTTGAGCGTAGAAATATTATGTGTACACACAAGATTCTATTTTTTTTAATCTTTTGCAGCTTGTTACTACATGGGCTTTAAAATGTGTTGGCCTTTTTGGTGCTCATAGATTGGTGCAGGAATTGCTAAACAGGATTAAATGAGAGATTAGTGACCAATCCATCACAGAGGTATTTCGTTCTCTCTGGTAACATGAATGGATATTCCAAATAGGGAAAATTGTACATAGCTCTTAGGAATTAGTTTATCATAAATACTAGTTACTGGTAAGTTGTAATGGTGATAATTATGTAGTTTGTAGATTTCTATCTATCATAAATTTGTTTAAATATCATCATTGTCAAGCAATAACAACTTCTTAAAGAGTGCTAGCTCAATGGTAGAGCGCCTACCTAATTATAGGCAAGAGGTTGGTGGTTCGATTCTTCCATGCCCTATCATAAATTTGTGACTACAAAAATGACTAAATTCACATATATACGACTATTAGTAGCTAATTTCATGTATCTTAGTCGTATTTATCTTAGTCATTAATATGTTATCATCTAGTAGTTTATTTAGTCGTATATTTGGTCATTAATTGTTGCAATCAGTGACTAAATTAATGACTAAATCCGTGACTAAATCATTGACTAAATCATCGACTATCAATGACTAAATCATTGACTATCAATGAATAAATAAATGACTAAATCAATTACTAATAAGTCAATATATTAATGACTAGGTGAAATATGACTAGCTATAAGATAGTGGAAATTAGCTACTATTAGTTGCCGACTCAAAAATAGTCATTTATAGCCTGATTTTAGTCATTTTTTTAGTCATTAATTTCTCATTTTGTACTACTGTTGTGCAAAAGATTGACTTGTATAGACAATCAAGAATGACATGGGGTTGTTCCAACCAGTCCATGCTGATAAGTACATCGTACGATCCTAAGGGTAAAATATTCAAATTTATCCTAGTAGGGAAACCATTGAAGTTTACTTCACAATATCTAACTATTTCAGCAACCTTTTGTTTCGTACCCATGGCTAATTGCACCAGCCAGGGTTTCTCATCTTCAACTTTGTCTAGTTTACATGAATCAACAATTTTAGGAGATACATAGCTTCAACAAGAACCAAGGTTAATCAATATTGAAATAGAAGTGTTTGAAACCTTACCTTCTATTTCGCCCATAGTAGCCTGGTAGTCTTCCTGTTGGCCATCCAATAGACTGCATTAATCCTCGGTGTTCCAGCTATGTCCTCTACCGTTGGTTCTTCTTGTAAGTCGTGCAAGACTCCATTAGTATTGTTCATACATTCTCGGGCATAATGGGGCCCTTGAAATTTCCAGCGTTTTATTTGCAGCGAGGAAACATTGGCTCCTCTATTTGTTGTTGGTCTATTAGCATTTGGTGCTGGTATGTTTGTTTTTGTACATATTTTTTTACACTCTTATTGGATGGAAAAATGTTGTTCTATTTTTTGTAAGGTGGTGGGTTAAAACTTAGTTTGCGGTTATCCGAGAAGGTCCTAGACCTGTCTCAACTTCTGTTGATGTTTTCTTGTCGTAGTTGTCCAAGCTCGTAGCAAATCCTATCTTTGTGTAGGGTGGTATCTAGAGTTTTAGGCATGTCAAATTCAATTATCTCTCGAAATTTGGGAGGAATACATCCTAAAAAATTTTGTATTCTCCCTTTATAATCCTTTATGTGAGGTACACAATGTAACAGGTCCAAAAATATGTTAATGAAAGCATCCATGGTCATGGAATCCATCCTTAACTCATGAAATTATTTCACCTTCTCATCGAATAATATTTCAGATATGTATTTCTCCTGAAACATTCTGTGAAAGTTACTCCATCAAATTTCTTTTACCTCGTCTTTCTTGGTATGCTTTAGGTCACTCCACCATCTAGTTGTTTTTCCATTTAAATTATAGATGGCTAGACAGTCTTTCATCTCACTAGAGTAGTTGTGTACTTGAAAGTATTTTCTCATACCTAGAAGCCATTCTTCTGATTTCTCACTGATGTTTATCTCTCCTTCATAGATTATTGGGTCTCTTATCTTTTTGAACCCTCCTTGGAGGTTTTCATCATTCCTCTATTTCTTTTTGCAAGGAGAAAGGGAATTATCACTAGAAATATTGTGATAATCGCTTTCTGGAGGTTCAGGTGCGTGTTCTTCTTTCCCTTCTTATTTTGGGCTGCTATTTTGTTTATGATAAAAATATTTCTTGAATTTGTTGGTTGAATGAGTAGGATGTCCATGTGGGATTCCTCCATTAATGTTACATAGTAAAGCTTCATTAATTGCTTGCTTCTCTTTTATTTCGTTCATATTATCATCTTTGAAACTCTGTAAGACTACTTGCATATTTTGTTAGGTTTTACGTATATCAGAATTTAATTCAACCATTAGTTCTTCTTCCCATGTGGGAGTAGTTAGTTTTCCTTGACAGCTGTTGTATTCTTCTGTGTTCATGATCTAAACTATTCTTTGAATCCTACAATGTAAAATTTTTAATAACATCAAAAATTTCCTATTAGTTAACAAAATTTCAAATATAATGTATTTATGCAATGAATGTTTGGTAACGACCATTAGGTCTCTTAGTGTTTGAATCTAAGCTCTGATACCACTTGTAATGTCCTTAAAAATCGTAAAAGTAAAAAAGTAAAAAATTGTAGGCTAATAAAATAATACAATCCAAGGACATTGTTTAAACTTCTATGGAAAAATACTTGGTTATGTACTGAACCTGAGTGACGTAAGCTGTTTTTACTCTACTAGTTTTCATGTTTGATGATGATATGTTTATGTGATGTTGTTATATTACTTGTAATGGTTTGTTTGGATATTACACATGTTTACTAAATGTGGACATTTTTCGACGCTTGTTAGGTTACATTTTACTTCTTATTTATATGTCTTAAGTTTTTGTTTATGGTTGTATTCATTAAAAAGGCCAACTTTCCTTCATTTATTAAGGGGTGGAGTGGCAGGTTTTTATCCCTTGAGGGTCCATTCGGAAAGGTAAGGATTCCTACCGCTTTAAGGAGATTACTTAGTTCATTGTGAACTAATGAGGGATCCTAATTTTGTGTAGGTTATTCCTTCTTTGAACTATGTCTTTGACTGTGGAAAAATAAAGGCATCCTACATCACTACATCTATACTACACTATCATGTTCAAAGCTGGTGATATGAGGACTAAATTCCTAGACCTAAATGTGCCTAAGTCCTACATCTATGCAAGAATGAACTAAATGTATGGTCATAAATTTATGGTAGACATTATTATTGTTAAGTTTTAAAACCTTATCTACCTTGATATATATTGTATAACTTGTAAACTTTATGGTATAACTTGTAGGTTTAATGGCATATTCCATATGCCATTAACCACCTTGTATGAACATGGAAAATGTGGGTTTTATGGTTTTAACGTTGGGAAGGTGAGGCACTATTGAATTTCATCGTGAGTGAAACTATACCTCTGTGGGTTTTGATTTCATGGCTAGTGGAGGACAGGATGACACCTTTGATTCCCTTAGCGAAGCATGGGAATTTGGCCTCGAGCATTGGTTAGGGTTGACCTGTGTTTCATTTGGTCTCTCACTGGTTTGTCTGGCTGGTCTCGAGCTCTTGGGAGCTATGTTGCGTAATGCAATAGCCTACCCTCTCTCTCAAGGTAAGCCTATGTCGACGTTCTACACACTATCTTGTTTTTGAGTTGATTTAGTTTTGTAGCTTGCATACTTCTCATGGTGTTTGTGTGGGTTTTTACAGGTATAGGGCATGGCTCTATGGTGGCTTTGATGGTGGATCCTTACGTGGTATACAGAACCTATTTTTGGGTAAGCCACTAAATATGCAAAGATTATTACCTTTGCATGTTGGTTTTTGACAGAGATTTTAACTATGGGTTGGGAGAAGTATCGTTGTGTAGTTTTTTTGTTTGGTTAGGTTTGATAGTTGGTTTGGAAATCCAATGGATGTGACTGTCTTAGTATTTTCCATGGTAATTTTTGTATGTAAAAGGTTTGGGGAAATATCTTGACTGTCCAGAGAATCGCTCGGCTCTGTGCATAAGACTTTGTTGTGTTGCAACGTTTTGTAAAGTATTTGGTTTGACATTTTAATGGAATGCTCTGTGTTTAAACTTAATGGTGTGTTTTCATAATGCTTGTAGTGCCATTGCTTGTGATGGCACCGTGGATAGCTTTACTGTATATATTTTATATATTTTACGCAATGAAGACTTGTATTGGTAAATTTGTTGGTGTATGAGTTAATAATTATTGTGGTTGGAGTTTCACCTTGCACCCATGAGCTTGGAAGTTGGGCTTGGCCCTTAGTTGAACACACAACCTGTTAATATGTTTTTTATGTTTATTAATAATGTGACTGTGTAATTGGTTTTACGAGAGTAGCTCATATTGGCTTAAACTATGGGTTTGTAATGAGTTCTTATGGGAAGCATGAGAGGAAAAACCATTTCCTTGGAAGTCGCAGAGTTTATGTTTTGTGTTAGCAGTGGTTCCTACAAGATTTGGTCTTGGGCTATTTAATGATTCAGACTTGTGGATTAATTTAGCGTTTATGTTTTTTCTTTAGCAATGATTCCTATAGGATTCAATCCTAGGTTGTTTAACGATTTAGACTTGGAGTTTTCTTAGTGAAGGTTTTGGGAATTCTACAGGATTCAATCCTGGGTGCACTAAGTTTATATTATTAATGATAAAAAGAATGACTCTGTCCTTCAAACTTTCATTTAAATAAATGGTGAGCTTTAGTTCTATGTTTATCATTTTAGTAGTTTGATATGTTTTGTATGTGAATTGGCCTACATCCAACTTTCACAGGTTTCAAGGGCTAGGATTTGTTTAAAAGAATTGGAAATGTAAAATGTGGGATTTATCCTATAGCCAATACTGTATAGGATTCAATGGCTGGGATGGGTTTACCAAAACTTGTCGGTGTTATGTTTTCTTAGCATGGTTTTAATGTTTATCTTGAAGGTTGGAACATCATTTGCGATATGTTGTCTATGTTTGATTTTAATATGGAAAATGGAAGCATACATGATGGAAATATGACATCTTCCAACGTTGGAAATATATGTTTAAAGTTGTATTTTAATGGTGTGAGGGATTTGAACTATGGCTTAATTTATTTCTTTTAGTGGGTAGTTTATTAATTATTTTAAAAGGTTTTGAACATAGTTTGAAGTTCTATATCTCAGAGATTTGATCTCTAGTCTGTAGGTTTATATCTTTTATAAATAGTTTATCTCAATGTTTTAGATGCAAAGTTTAAAATACTATTTTAGTTTTAAATGATAATAAGGTTTATTTTGTCTATTTTTTTTATGAAATCTCTGTTTAACTTTTCATCTAAGTTTGAAAAATATATAGAAATCTAGTTACCTCATATAATATAGAGTTTAAGTCTAAGATGAACTTTGTTAGATAGTTAAACAAATACATAGGAGACTTAATTTCATATATTCCTAAATGACCATAAGAAAGAAGAATGATATTGAAAGAATATAAAATCTATTTTCCTAGGGTTTAGATGCAAACAATTAATGCTTTGAGGTTTTGTAAACAAAAGGAAAACCTAGCTGAGAAAACATATAATATACATATTTTCCTTCAAGATTATAAAACCTACTTTAATAAAATCTGTATGAACAGTAAGGAAGGTAAAAAACTCATACCTACAATTTGTAGCTATTCTAACGGCTAGAACCCTGCACACTCAAGAACACAACATTAACAATACCATAGACAATTCTGACCTCATATATGTCAACCAAATAACTTGGGAACTACCACCTTCCACCCAACCATGACCCGAAATTGTTCCTGGTTTCAATCCAGATCCCGCCAACCTGGTTCCAACATGCAAGTAGTCTAGAGCTCCTAAAGGTAAGGCTTCACCTATATAGGATAATAGGTTATGTACCATATTTATTTTCGTTCTTGGAAAAATTCTCTCTAAGAACTCTTGGGAGAATAACGATCAGATAGCATAGAAAAAAAATGAGATCCCCAAGCCTTTCTCTGGCTTGGGTCTTTACAGACAATATTTTGGAAAAGGGATAGTTAAATTTCAGTTAGATCAAAAATCATTTGTTTTCTTGCAATAATATTTTATTTAATTCATGTGAAATTAATATTTATTTATCTTAACTTAGGAACTCTTTGACTAGTTCCTAATTTGACTCTTTTTAAGTACTAAGATA
>LPNX010657961.1:264600-278224 GCA_001517045.1 Pseudotsuga menziesii | reverse complement strand
TGTTAACATTTTTACTTTGGGTATCGTGTACCATGATCCCAATCACATGGTACTTCCATTAGCTTAAAAATCATTTCTTTTGTTAAGGCCTTCAAGTAACGTTAGGTCAACTAGGTTAGGCAGCTCTAAACCTCCTTGCATGTTGGATTACCTCGTATATCGTGGTAGTTCTTCAGTACTTGATGAGACACAAAAATTTGAAATT
This sequence comes from Pseudotsuga menziesii, assembly GCA_001517045.1. Lineage (NCBI taxonomy): Eukaryota > Viridiplantae > Streptophyta > Pinopsida > Pinales > Pinaceae > Pseudotsuga > Pseudotsuga menziesii. The sequence goes on along the minus strand of LPNX010657961.1, from coordinate 278,019 downwards.
TCATTTAATCAACTTAAAAATAAGCAAGATGAGATCAATGTTTTATCAGAGTTGTTTTCACTTAACAAAATTAATTTTTCAGTAACTCCTAGCATTATTCAAATCCCATACTCAACGCTAAAAATAGGGATTTACACTTAGTGCAATTCCAAATCTTCTCACTCAACACTAATGCTAGGATGTACTTGTATAATACACCTAGGGATACAAGGGCTATGGATCCGATGTTCTAGAGCTTATGCTCAACATCAATTTGAAATGCTCCAGGGCTTATGCCCAACACTTCCAATTATTATCTTTTCATGTGCTTCATATCTTTCTCCTCAACGAAAACGTTTCATAACTCATGTGCTCCAGAGCTGACGCTCAACACAAAAATTAAATACGCATGTGCTCCAGAGCTCTTACTCAACGCAACATCAAATAACTCATGTGATTCAGAGCTCATGCTCAACACAAACATTAAATAATCATGTGCCTCAGAGCTCTTGCTCAACACAAACATCAAATCACTCATGTACTTCAGAGCTCACACTCAAAACAAACATTAAATACTCATGGGCCTCATATCTCTTGCTCAACACAAACATCAAATCACTCATGTGCTTCATGTCCACACCCAACACATGCAGTCGTATATATATGCTAAAATAAAACATATGCATTTGTATTATACCCAATATAGTAATTAAATCATCATACTCATGTGCAATGGGGTCTTATTCCCAATATAAAAAATATAACACCAAAGCAACATCACATGCAATGGAACTTATGCCCATAAGTGTTAGGTCAAAATTTGGGATATTACACCTAGCAGTATGAAACTAGTCATGAAAACCCTGACAGGATGAGATGGGGTTATTGTGGGAATACAAAATATGAGAAGAAGGATATGGCATACACTAGTAGACTAAGAAATACCATGACCCAACAACAAATAGGTCACGAATTAGTTTAACCAGCAGAAGGTGGTCATAGCCTTCTCAAGTAGCAGTAAGGTGGTCACGACCCAGTTCAACCAACAGTATGATGGTCAAGACCTGCTCAAACATAATCAAGGAGATCACGTCCCAGTTCAACCAGCAATATGATAATCATGACATGATCAAACAACAGTAAGGAGGTCAAAGAACAACCCAGGTACATCATACAGGCCATGGTCCATCAACACCAAACTCTAGAAACAATATAGATTTACACTTCAAGCACCAAACTCTAGATTTCAATAAAAAATAGTTGCAATGAACCTTGGAGTAGATATAGGATCATATATCTAACTTTCTTTTTTCCAACACACTTGAAAAATGAAGTTTAAAACTTAATTTATAATCTTGACAATCCTTCTAGAAATTTCGGTCAACCACCGCTATATTTTAGGAGATTTACCAATAAAAACATAAAATAATATTAAGTTGAGTTAGTAGGCTACCAATGGTCAAGTGGTCATACAAAAATAAAAACAATAAAGTTAAGTCATCATAGGAAAAGGGCCAAGGTACCATAACCAATATGGGTGATGGGACCAATAGGGAAACACAAGACCATAGGTCAAAAAGAGGGTTCACATCAAGGTGGAAAGACAACCCTTTCATACACAAGACCAAGGTGTATCATCAAGGTGGGGAAACGACACTTTTTCCCATAGGACCAAGGTTTACCATCAAGGTGGGGAAATAATAAATGACTTTAATCTTTCTCTATTAAGGTATATTGTCAACATGTGTTTTCTAACTATGAGTTATATCATCACTGTTTATCACCGTATAAGGAAGGTCCCAAGTGGATGATGTGATCCTTTGGTCCTCCACACTACTCCTACCAGTCAAGTTCTAGTGACATCATCAATACATGGCTAGTCCCTTGAGAAATAACCTAGCAATAACCGTTTAGGAGAAGAGGACATCACACATCATCATCTTGGTCAACTGACTAACATCCACCTCGTTAACTAACCAAGTGCATTCCTGCAGGAACCACTTAGTCCTGAACCAAGAATCTTCTTGGTCCCGAATCATAATGTCTTTGTCTCAACCTACATGATCTTCTTAGTCCTCCTAACCAGGAAATTGTCTGCTCCCAAATCATAATACCCTATAGACATATAGGGTACCTAGACACATGTTAGGGACTTTTCCATGGCATCAACCTGCTTAGTCGTAGACCAAGAACCCCAGGAGGCTGCTAGGGGACCTAGGGTACCATATAGGGACTTATTTTTCCTATTTAACTAAGGAGGAACCCTATTTAACTGACCACGGCACCATCCTCCCTGAGAATGGGTCTTGCAGCTACATTATGTTGATGTATTTGTAACTTCGGAATGTATTCACTTATGTATTTAATATATTGTATTTGATTGCTCCCTGATGTTCCTATCGAGAGAATCATTAATGTAAAAAAGTCATGCAAATCATAGAGGTTAACCCTCTTTTTTTATCAGGGGTTAAAGTTCTCATGGTTGTAGGGCACTAGGGTTATCAGACTCTCCTAGAGAAGTCGGCCCTGTTAAGTTATTGTCAAGTCGGGAACTAGTATAAATAGAGAGTGATCCTCTCTATCTATCACACAGTCACTCACACTCAGTTGTAGCACATGAGTGAGAGAGAAGAAGCTAGGATAAGAGAGAGAACAATTGGTGGAGATCATCTTTTCTATGTTTGGGTTTTATTGTTGCCATTGGTGCTTATTCTATCTCTGAGGAAGTTGCAGGTTTTTTCCTTTATGGTTTCCCTAAGGAAAATATTTGTCTCTATTTTCTCTTGTGATTGATTGTTGTGCATGTTATTGTCTTAGATAATATCCTAACATCATATTGCATAAATGATAAAAATCTAATATGGTATTAGAGTTAACCTGAGAATAAGACATTGTGCAACTACAGAAGCTAGGTCTTCTTACTTTTTGGGTCTCTTTCCACAATCCATCAGCAAAAGGAGGCTAGGTGAAATCTCCACTAAAGGGAACATCTTTCTGTCGAAGCAGAATCTGATTCTGAGCACTTTCAATTTTTGACCTACCACTACATCGAGAAATTAGGGATTTTCACTGAAGAGGATTTTTTTAGTGAGCCAGGGCTAGGATTTCTCTCCTCTTCAAAATCAAAGTTTAGAGACAAAAATTGAGGTTTTTGGTTGAGTAGAACTCTGGAAAAGTAAAACCCTAATTTTCCCTTGAACCAGAAAACCAACACTGTAGAAGATCAGCTCTATATCCAATTTTTATCTTCTCAAATTGGTAAGATTTAATATTTTGTATTTCTATTTGAGGTTCTCTATTAAGATGTCTCATCACACCAAGCGTGCTGAAAAGCTTGAGGGAGCTGACAAATTCTAAGCCTGGAAGTATAGGATCTCCTTGGTCCTAGAAGAAAATGAGTTCGACTCTTACATCAGTGAGGAGGTTTCGGTTCCAGAGGGAGATGAGGATAAGGCCTTACAAAAAAGGAATTTGGTCATGGCTAAGAGGATTATTACTGATTCAATCAAGGGTCACCTCATACCAAAGGTATCCTCCCTAAAGACACCTAAAGATATGTTTGATGCCTTGACCAAGCTATTTGAAGGGAAGAACATTAATCGAAAGATGACTTTGAGGAACCAATTGAAGAATGTAAAGATCCAGAATGAAGAGACCATACAGCCATACTTTACAAGGGTCTCTCAAATCAAGGAACAACTTGAAGTAGTATATGAAGAAGTAGAGAATGCAGAAATTGTGATGACCACCTTGAATGGTCTCCCTAGGTCATGGGAATATTTCATCCAAGGTATCTGTGCCAGAAAGAAGATAATCAATTTTAGTAGGATGTGGGAAGAATGTTCACAAGAAGAAGCTCGAATAGTAGCTCGAGAAGAAAACATGGGAAATTAAGATCAAGCTCTCATAGTACACTCCAAGAAAATCAGGAGGGAAAATCATCATCACCAAGGTAATAATTCTAACCGGAGAGATAACCCTAGAAGACCAAGCAAGGATCTATCCAAACTCAGATGCTATACATGTGATGAGAGAGGACATTTTGCTAGAAATTGTCCTAAAAATAATAATGTCTCTCAAAAGAAGAATAACTGCAAAAGAAAATATTATGCTCACACTGCAGAGGATGATGATCCTCCCAGGAAGAGAGTCAAACAAGAAAGTGATGAAGAATATGTTATGATCTATTCTCTCACGGGAACTGTCACACATGGAAGTAATGATTGACTTATTGAAAGTGGGGCTTCCAAGAAAATGATAGGATTTAAGGAATCTTTTGTGAAATTATCTGAACGCGATTCATCCCACAAAGTAAAACTTTGGGATGACTACCAATATCCCATAAAAGGTAGTGGCGAATCCTCATATAAGCTAGACTTTGGAAATTCTATGAAGATGAAGGATGTTTTGTTTGTACCAAGACTAAAGAAGAATCTTCTCTCTATATCAGAATTGGATGCAAAAGGAATGAGGGTTGCATTTATAGATGTCCAAGTCCTCATGTGGCCAAAAGGAAATACTATAGATGATGCAATTGTAATTGGAGAGAAAGAACGAGGACTATACAAATTAAAGGGCCAAGCAGAACAAGCCTTGGTCCATGACTCAGTAGAGCCAAATGAAATTTGGCATAGAAGTATTGTGCATGTGCACTATAGGGCACTACCACTCACAAGCAAAGTTGTTGAAGGAATTCCAGAAATGAAAGCAAAACATGAAGGATATTGCAAGGGATGTGCAAAAGGAAAGAACAAAAACAAAACATTTCCAAGTAGCAAGAGCAAGGCAAAAGGAATCTTGGAAACCATTCACTACGATGTATGCGTTTCGATGTCATCCATCTCATTAATTGGGTATGTATACTATGTTTCTTTTGTTGATGATTTTTCTAGGAAGACATGCATATACTTCATGAAAATAAAGGATGTAGTATTCAGCAAGTTCAAAGAATTCAAAGCCCTGATTGAGAACCACACTAAAAAGAAAATGAAGACCTTCCGATCAGATAATGGCAGAGAAATCACATCAAATGAATTCAAAGATTTATGTAGAGATTCAAGGATTAAGAGGAATTTGACCACTCCATATAATCCACAACAGAATGGGGTTGTAGAAAGGAGAATAGAACAATCATGGAAGCAGCAAGGGCAATGCTTCATGATCAAGATCTTCCTATGCATCTATGGGCAGAAGCTGCTAGAACAACTATGTATGTACAGAACCGTACTCCACATAGAGTACTCAAGAACAAGACACTTGAAGAGGTATTCTTTGGCAAGAAACTAGAAGTCGGTCATCTCAGAATATTTGGTTGTCCAATGTACATACACATTCCAAAGGAAAAGAGGACAAAGATAGATCCTTCAAGGAAGAAGGGTATATTTGTGGAATACAGTGAAATCTTGAAGGCTTACAGAATATACTTCCTAGGATTCAAGAAGATCGACATCAGCAGGGACATAACATTTGACGAGGACTCTGCTTACAACAAATCCAAAAAGAGACCTGCTAAATACACTGAAGAAACAGAAGTACCCATGATTCAAGATACAACTATGAATGATGCAACTTAAAAAGAATATCGAGAAATAGAAGAGCCTCAAGAACTTATAGATCCACCCTAAGAGAATAATCCTCACAAGAAGGAAACTTGCATGGCTACGAGAGGCTATCCAAGGTGCAGAAAGATATGGGGCTCTAGAAGAAATACACAGAGAAAGGAAGAGAACTAAGTCATACTCAGGGTATGTAGCCTTATTATGTGGCATAATTAATAGAGAACCTTCCAACTATGAAGAATTGTTAGAGAAGAAATAATGGAAGGATGTTATGATTGAGGAGTCCCAGTCGATCATGAAGAATGATTTCTGGGATGTTGTCCCAAGACAAGAGGGGAAGTCTGTTGTGACTTCCAAGTGGATATATAAGATCAAGCATGCTGTAGATGGCAGCATGGAGAAATATAAAGCAATATTTGTGGCTTGTGGCTTCTCCCAGAAAGAAGGAATAGATTATGAAGAGACTTTTGCACCTGTAGCCAGATACACTTCCATCAGATCAGTACTTTCTTTGGCTACAATGATGAAATGGAAGATACACCAAATGGATGTCAAGATTGTCTTCTTGAACATTGTAGTAGAAGAGGAAGTGTATGTGGAGAATCCACTCGGTTTTGAGACACATGATAGGGAGACTCATGTGCATAAATTGAAGAAAGGCCTATACGGTTTGGAACAGGCACCCAAGACATGGTACGATAGAATTGACTGCTTCTTGACTAGTTTGGGCTTTACCAAGAGTAAAGCAGATTCCAACCTTTACTACAAGGTTGAAGAAGGTAACCCAATGATACTCCTACTATATGTAGATGGCCTGTTTGTAATAGGTGAGGATGGGTTGATTGCTAATATGAAGAGGAAGCTTATTGTTGAGTTTGAGATCATGTGTGATCTCTTGGTTTAGAAGGAAGTAATCCTGTGTGGCACTAAGTACGACTGAAGCAGAGTATGCCGCAGCTTGTTTAGCTAGTTGTGAGGTAGTGTGGCTAAGGAAGATACTATCTAATTTGTTTGATCTCCAGATGTATTCTACTTGTATATATTGTGACTATTTGTGCCATAAATTATTCTCAGACTATGGAAGAACAAGCCAACACAATCTCAAAAAATCACAATAAAGTAAAATAGGGTTTTATAGGATTTTGGTTGAATAGTTTGAAGACAAGAGGTAAAACATTCATAATACCAAATAAAACACTAAATCATGAGCATTTAAATGACTAATATGCATAACATATAAACCATAATCCAAACAGAATAAACACAGTACTGAATTTCACCCATAGTTAGCAAGTAGTTCAAGCATAAAAACATTAAACAGGAAATGAATATACCAACTAAGTAATTAACACAAATTAGAAATGAAACCAGTAAATCATCTAAAAGGGAATATAGTGCATATATTTCATAGTTCAATCATCAAAAACACATAAGACTCTTTTACTTAGCTCATAAACAAAGCCTGATAGCCTCCCCTTGCCAGCAAAAAATCGAACCACCCTCCTGTACCATTGTGTATATTTTATAATTACAAAGGATTAGTTCTATCTTCCCTTCATTAGGTCTAATTTGAAACTACTCAGCAGTTACATTAACTAACTTTCAAGTAATTGACTAAAAACAATAAAATCGGATTCCTCGTAAATATGGTGAATTTCTGAAAAATAGGTGTCAAAGAAGCTTCCATATCTCTCAATATGTGACACCTGTGCAAAAATTGAGAGATTTTTTTGTGAATGGGTCTGTTATGGACAAAAACCTCTCTTGGTTTTTAAAAATTCATCTCCAATCAATCCAAATATGCCCTGCAGGATGAAGACTAAAACAGGAAAATATTAAATATTTTTAAAACCCTGAAAAATAAGCTGTAAAGATTAAACTGAATATTTCAAACATTGATAGTTGTTACAAAAATGAGAGAGGTTTTTGTGAATTGGTATCATATGAACAAAAACCTCTTTTTGTTTTATAAAATGCATCTCCATAAGCTCGTGGTATACACTCAATGGGAATAACCCAAAACAAGAAAAAACAGAGCATAATTCTCAATAATCTTTTGCACACTCCGAGTCTTCTATTAGTCTTTTATTTGCAGCCATTAATCCTTTATTGGTTTCATGCAGGTAATCAATTTGATGCTTGTATTGCTTGATACTCCTCTACAGATTTTCCTTCTCAGAATCAATGCATTTACCTTCTACTATTGGCTGCATCCCTTCTAGTGTCCATGTAATTTTTAATTTCTTGTAGATTTCCTCATCCTCCTTCAAAAGTTCTGTGAAGGTCACAGGAATCTCTAGATGTTCTTCAGATTCAACATTGCAGTGAACTTCTTCTTCAATTATCTCTCTTTTCTCCATATAGGAACTCTTTACATCATTTTGTTGTTGTTCTTGAATCACTTGATTTCGAATCTCCATGAAAATGTGAGAGATCTTAGTATCAGTGAAGACAGACTTATCTTTTGATACTACTGGTTTTTTACCTTTCATAACTTCTTTGTTGTCATCTTCACTACCATCCAATTTCTCTTGAGATGATGAATCTTCTATTACTGTAATTTTTTCCTTAGCCATTTTGGAATTTAATAACTTCTTCATGTTTAACCTAAGCTTGTTCTCTGGCCTTGTCTTAGGTCTCCAGACTACCCCAACCTCACCTAGCATTTTCATAACCTTTCCTTGATGAGTTACTGAATCAAATTCAACCACCTTCATTCTTTTCTTTTTGGACACTGTTTACTCTTCAAAATGAGTATGAATTTCTTGCTTAGTACAAACCCTAGCTTCATTAGTAGCAGGAACCCTAGCCTCATTAGATATGTATTTTTCATCCTTTTCTGATAGTAGTGTAATATGGCTCTGCTTCTTCTCCTTAACAACTTCCTCTTCACTTTGATTTGATTCTGCAGGTAAAACATCTTCCACTGACTCAACTTTTTTCATCACTGACTGTAAAACTTTGCTTTCCTCAACATTAACTCGCTGTCTAAACTCAATGTTTTCATTTTCCTGATTCGAAGCTTCTCCTGGTTTATCATCTTCTTCATCTTTGACTATGACCTTCTTTCTAGGCTTCTTAATCAGAGTTTGACCCTTATCTACCTATCTCTTTTGGGACTGTTCCTCCTACTTCGTCTTGAAACCTAACCAAAATAATAAGTGCTCCCGTGTCTTTTCTCTTTTATGCAATACAGTACTTATGATGAGATTTATGAGCCCATGGTGAAAAACTGATTGTTTTGTATGGTCCTAGTGTTCCCTCACTCTACATGACATCTTCTATTAAGCTGGAAGAAAATATCTATGAGCCTCAAAGGTGAAGGTCACCTTTTTGAACCAGAATTCTCCCTCATCCAAAATCCCTGTTGCTTCTGCTAGTAACTCTCTTGTTAATTTGAACTTCAAAGTGTCAAAAGAGACTACATGCTTATCTAAACCTTGAGAAAACTTGTAAAAAACCTTTGAATGATAACCTTCAATATTTTCAAAGAACACTCACCATCCTGCTTCTGCAAACAATTGTGCACAATCTAGAAATTTTTTGACCCAGCTTAAGTCTGGGGGTTCTTCCCTATTGGTCTTTCCACTCTTTTTCATTTTGAAATATTGTCAACAACTTCTATCAATATAGCACATCCTGACTGTCTTCAAATCTTGATAAACTGATAGAGAATACAGTACAGGAGAACCCAAAAGACCTTACTCTGAATTCTTTCATTTGAATGATAAATACTTTAAACTCATTGACTAAAAATTCATCATTTAACATGGATTAGGTTTAAAACTAATAGTCTATCATCATTTCTGTCATTCGTTGTTTGTTCAGAAAAACCCCAAATTAATAAACCTTGGTAATGGCTCACAAACCACCTATTAAAAATGACTAATTCGACCATTGGAATCTTGTTATCTCAACTTGTAGGCTAGTTAGGTTATGAGATTCATTTATGTGTACCTTCTTAAATATGTGTATACTATAGCACGTTCTTGTTAATGTCCTAATTATATTGTTAGGATTGAGATTGAAGGCAAAGGGAAAGTATTGATGAAAGCTCAAAATATATGGTTACAACATGTTGATATTGGTGGTTACCTACACAGTAATGATAAGAAGTACACTCGAATAGTTGGTGGCCAATAGGTGTTGTATTTCTCTTTTATGAGACAACTAAATTTTAGATTGTTTGCTTAATCTATTTTGACATTTCTAAAATGCAAAGGTTGGTTATATACCTATGACAATATTATGTATTAAATTTTTTTTAGCCCATTTTACGATTGGAGATATCTCTTGAACAAAATGGTGTTGGATTGACTTATCTAACTCTTCATTAGCAATCAATCATTTATATCAGAAACTCTTGTTTCAAGTATGTAATGGATCTCTATTGTTTTATGAGGACGGTGGTGCTCCATCTATTATGTATGTTTTTTTTCCTTCTAAAGCTTTTAGACATGTATCCTAAGTTTTATTTCTATTACTGAAGAGGAAATTCCATAAACAATTTCTCATACAATTGTCCTTAACTGGAGAGTAAATCTTCTTGAAGGTAATTGCTGATGTTATTCGCCACCTACTATGCTATATACATTGTTCTAGAATCACACCGCCACATAGGAGCCTTGATTTATTTGTTCTCTATATAAATGTATTCAAATAATAAACCTTCTTGAAATATCTATCTTCTATATATTTAAATTGCTCTTTTAGATATGACTGTCACTCAGGCTATACTCGGTTTATATTTTTCAAAAATATTATTTGAAGGTTATAAAACATGTGGGAAGTTTTGCTATTCCCATAGTTAGTTTGACCTTGTGGTGGGTAAAATATGATCTCAAAGAATCAATTACGGGGCATTTTTTATGTTGCTAGTGGATGTCAGCATCAAGTAAGGCCTTTTTCAATTATATGCACTAGCTGAAATTTGTTTTCAGGAGGAATATGTTACCAAATGTTTGGTGTCTTGTTTGCATCATATGACTTCATCATTTGAGCTGAACTGTGAAGGTGGATTATAACTTAAAGGGATTAAGAATTTTTAATGATGAAGGATTGTTATGGTGTCAATCACACAATGCAATTTATGACATGAAATGTTAGTACCCAGTTCTTATCATTTTATACAAAACCTAGGTTATACTGGGGATTCATCTGTACGTGTCTGGGATATGCCCCACATGTGTCATGGATGGTTGAATATGTCTCCATCACACCTCCTTGTGATTGGAGATGCTAGGGTATCACCTTTCCATAGAGCACAACATGGATTACCCCAAAATGCCCCAACTATAAATGATAACAACTGTTATTATTAATTTGTTTTCCTTTACTATTTTATAAACTAACCTAGAACAACACACTCCCAAACAAGATGACACTTATATTTTATTCTTCTGCATGTATTCAATGTCTTACAATTTGTCCATGGATTGTTTTATTAATGCTGATTGTAACAAATTGTTTGTTACAACTCATATTCATAATTGTTTTTGGCTTGATTTGTTCCTTGACTAGGATAATTGAGGAACATGTTGAACAAACATAAATGACCCATTTTCTCTCTTAAATGGAACAAGAAACGAGACTTCCTTCATAGTGGAAGTGTGGATAAAACTACGATTATATGGGATGCTAATACAATGGAATTAAAACAACAATTTGAGTTTCATTCAAGTTTGTGATAATATGGAAGTATACTTGATCCAAAATGAAGTCTTTCATTTCATTCATCATGGTTGCTTGTGTATTTTCAATACCTTAGAATTTCAGGTGAAACTGTTGTTTCTAAATGAAGATATCTTTGGTGTAGCACGCACTCTTGATGTTGATTGGGGAAATAATGTCTCCTTTTCCAAATGCTACATAAACAAGAATATATGTTTGTAAATTTGGGGGAAATTGGCCAATAAAAACTTTTTCTAGGCATCAGGTTTGTTGCTTTCTTTCCAATGCAATTTCTCTTAGAGGTTGCCTTCTTTATAGGGATTCCTATTAGGGGATAACTTTCATGTCACTACCTTTATTTTTCTTGGATGAGGACTATGGACAACATTACTTAAGATCCTTGTGATCATGTGTCTCTTCTTTTTACATTTATGGTTTATTAGCAGTTAGTATTAAAATGTTTAACTAAATATTTAAATATTTTAGCGATATAAATCTTCCATTTAATTGTGGGTTGTTTAAGTGTGTATTTGTTGGCTTTCATTCTAGCAAATTTCCTTTTTAATGGAATATTAATATTTGTTTGCTAAAGTGTATGAAAGTGGTTGGAAGAGATAGGATGTGAACAACAACAGAAAACTGACATGCTAATTGGGAATTCATTTATTTATATGTGCAGTTGGTGACTTTACAGTGTTATCACATTGTCTTCCTTGTTGTTTTAGTAAATAAGCTGATGTTTATTGTTTTTATATTTTTTTCAGGATGAAGTCAATGCCATAAAATGGGACCCTAATGGGACTCTTCTTTCTTCTTGCTTTGACTACTTCACAGCAAAGGTAGTTGGAACTTCCAATATTGTCAATATTTTTCATATGTTCTATTTGGAATTATAACATGTTTTGGATGTCAATGTAGATATGGAGTATGAAGCGGGACAAGTGTCTACGGGGTCTGAAGGAGCACAGCAAGGTACTAATTAATATATTATCATAGATGATCATTCTAAACTCTAATTCTTGTACACTTTTTTATGCTCTTATAATGTGATAATTTAAAGTTGTAATCTGTCTATAGGAAATTTTATACCATCAAGTGGAACCCCATTGGTCTGGGTATGAACAATCCTAATCAATAGTTAGTCTTAGCATTGTAAATTATGTGCTCCTTGATGCTAACTGGTCATATGGAAATTTTGACAATGGATCAAAAGCGACTATACCATATCATATTGTAGCTGGGACTTCTCCTCTGCTTCCTTTTTATTTGAGAATATTCCGTTTGGATCCATGTGAAACTTTGAGATACATATAAATTATATCCATCGATTTCTATTCTGCACCAATTTTTTGGGCACAATGGATGATTTTGGGGACAATGGGAAGATACCCCTAATTTCTAGGGACTTGGGGTAGGAGAGGGGGTAGATGAAAAATATTTGTATTAGTTTATTACAAGGAATTAATATACAAAGTCTTAAAATAATAAAAATTTTAAATGTTTAATGTTTTTGAAAACTTACATATTTAAGTGTTGTAGATTATGTTTGTAAATGATTGAATACCTTCCCTAAAGAATATTTGTCCTACTAGATGAATACAACATTATTATGAAGTTATAAATGTCATCCATAGTGGATTAATGGTTAGAGCATCAATAATTTAGGACACACTGCATATAAAATCGACCATCTAGAAGTTTCCCAATTACAAATTTGCAAAGTTTTCAAGCAGTTAATAGGAAGTGGTTTATATACACCATCTAGAAGTTTCCCAATAACAAATTTACAAAGTTTCCAAGCAGGTAACAGAAAGTAGATTAACTAGAATCTGTGGATTTCATTTGCTTGTAACCAATATGTGTGAGTGACTAGTTGGAAACCCATGGACCATGTCTAGGGATAACCCCTTTCAAATTTCCCTTAAATTGAAACAAACTCATACTAATATCCACAATCACTTCTAGAAAGAAGCTATATAATATGTTAGGAATCAACACTTTTCGCATTACCTTAAATTTCATGACACATTCATCACATAATCTTTTTGCTCATATGGTTATTTATACAAGAATGATTGTAGATAACCTTTCTTGCTTAGAAGTAATTCTGCATGTCGAGTCTATATACTTATTATCTATCCTTTTTGGTAGAACATAGTTAGTCCAGTACCATCCAACTATTTCATAAAGCAAATCCTTAATATATAGACCT
>LPNX010657961.1:215072-264576 GCA_001517045.1 Pseudotsuga menziesii | reverse complement strand
ATGATTGGTATCCCCCTTACCCAATTCCATAATAATAGTTGTATAAATTGACCAAAAATCATACCTCAGTCATTCAAACGTTTTTGTCAAACACTTAGCATAACCTAGATTTCAGTCTTCAAATGTCACTAATTAAAAATAATACACATGCATTTTAACCAACAATTAATGTACAACCTCTACGTCCTCCACCTCGAATTTCATGTAGACAACTCCTCAGTTTGTGTTCCAACAATGGATGTACGACCCATCAATAAGTACAGTACGACCCAATATAAATTCTCTCTTGGGAAGTGTGCCTCTCCTTGGGAATCAAGCTCCGTTCTTGGGAATTGTGCACTCTCTTGAGAAATTTTCTCCCACTCTCCAAAACTCAAAACATGCCAAATGCTCACTATTCGAAAACTATTCTTCTTGTCTTGCACAATACCATAGGCTCTCTTTTATATGTTGCATTATATGTTGTAATAAAGGTTTTTTTACGAGTCTTTTCTCTCATATATGTCTTAGAATTTAATTCTACATTCTATGATTGTTCCAGTAAAATTTTAGAGGGAAGGTTGTTAAACAATTCTTATTCAAATAATTTTTTATGGCATGTAATTTCTTATGAACCTTTTTAATGGTTTATAATCCTTTTAATTACACAATCACCAAAGTTTTCTTTCATTAAGTTTAGGTTCCAAGTTCCTATAATGAATCACTGGTAGACTATGATATTTTCATCATAATAGAGTGACTTGCTACACTAGAACTCTCCTCAAAATGTTGCTAGTGGATGTGTTATATATATATATATATATATATATATATATATATATTGAGAATCCTACCTGCAGTAAAAGTTGCATTTTTTTTGTCAATATAACATGGTTGTATTTCTTTGGGTATGATTATTGATTGTTCATTGTTAATAAGGAATATGATATGTCGAATTCTCCATTAATGTCTTAAGTTTTAACTACCTTAATTTAAAAATGCTTCTTATATTATTTGTGTATATATGTTAGGGTGGTGGAAACTTGGAATTGACATGGTCCCCAACAAAGAAGGCTATTCTTTATTGGGCATTGAATGTACGATCCTCAACTAGGAATTTTCTATGTCAAAAGCATTGATAATTATTTTATTTCTATGTTTATGCTTTTTTCTATAGTTGCCTAAAAATAGAATCATTTTAGATTTAAAATGGTTCGATTTAGAAATGAGTTTTTTGTCTAATTAGTGGTTAAAAAGTAGAGACTTCAAGGGTACTAGCTCAATGGAAGAGAACCTGCCTTACAAACATGAGATTGGTGGTCTACTTCCTCCATACCCCATCTACATAAATTAGTGGATATTTGCATATAAAATGACTAAAAGACTAAATTATTGACCAAAAAATGAAAGATAAGTAACCAATAAATGCAAGATAAGCGACCAAACAAATGACCAAAATTTGCATATAAAAGACCAAATAATGGTTTAGGTGGCTAAATTTCGGTCTATTAACACGTGACCAAAAATGTGGTCACATTTAACTTGGTCATTTATAGCGTGTCTTGTTGTCATTAATTTGGTCCTATATTTAGTCATTAATTGTGACAATTAATGACCAAATATATGACCAGATTAATGACCAAATATATGACCAAATTAATGACCAAAAGACAAGCTATAAATGACCAAACTAAATATCACCACATTTTTGGTTGCATGATAAGAGACTGAAAATTAGCCACTAGTGATCACCAAAACAAAAATGGTCATTTGTATGCGGATTTTGGTCATTTTTTTGGTCACGTATCTCTCATTTTGTACTAGTGATATGTAATACACTGGATATACATACAGGAGATTTCAAATTCATAATATCAAGACATGATTCGATTCTACCAACCTGGAATGACTCCAGAGCTAACTCAGTGTGGGAAAATCACCACTAAAGATCACTAATGAAACTCTGGATCACTAAAACAGTTCACACTTGTTAACTGATGAGGATAGGTGAGAAAATTTTCCCTACTTCCCTCGAATCATAGAAATTGGTGCTAGGATGATTGAAAGTTATCTAACTAATGGGAATCAGAGAATAATTGGACTTAACTGAATACCTACTAGATTCAACTATTGGAGATTGCTGGTGGCACTCATAGTGGGTTCCTAAATTATACGGATTGAACCCAGGGGCACCTAAAATCATGCAATCAAGTGTAGTAAGTGGAAGATGCCCCCTAGGTGTGTTCCTCATGCACTAGTGGAGTGATGAATGCATTCTAAGCTAGGGAAAATGGAGAAATAGAATATGTGGTCAAAGGGAGGATTAATAATAATACCAACACCCCCCTGTAATCCTGAATTTGGACAACTTGGTCCCTGGTAACTAAGACCAAAGGTCACCCTTACAATATAGTTGCAAAAAATACTAATTTCTTAACAAAGTCGAGGAAATGGGGAAAACCTCCAATATATGGCCCCTTATCTCATCCTTTTTTTGAAATAAGGATTTGAATTTATCCCATACTTATTTTCGAGTCTTGAGTCCATCAATATTGAATAAAAAATACCTATAGATGTGGATGCACATGAAGCCAAAAGCTTTATCGATATTATTTGGATGCTTCAATTTTTCAATATATTGATCAAGTTCAACATCTCTCCCCATGGTCATCCTATATAGAAACTTGTTGTGCAAGAAAATATGCATATATTCCCTCCAATCAGGGTAATTAAATGGTGTAAGGATTTCGACAGTCATATCTACTGAAATCTCCATTTCACAACTATATTGATCAACAATTCTTCACAAATTATTTGAATGTACCAGCAAAAACACTGCAAAAAAAATCAATTTGAATCAATTATACCAAACACTCTCTTCTTCGACATGTGCACATTCTCTATGTACATCATACCTCGATAGAATTCTCTGGATAGAATCCCAAGGAAGAAAGGAAATAATTTCGAGATTTCTGTGGAACCTAGCTGCTTCTGGTGTGTCAATAAAAGCTTCTAATTTTTGTTTCAAGCTTGGATACCAGCTTTGATACCATGTTAAATTGAATGAAGCATATGATCATGAATACTTTATAATTAAAATGGGGAATAGGAGGCTACAGAAGATATATAAGAATTTAGCATAGACTTTTCAATTACTCACGAAAAAATTGCACACACATGGAGAAAAAATTAAAATAATATGATTATATTCATGAATGAGTAATTAATATGTAATACAATGGTTATACATATAGGAGATTTGGAATGCCTAAGATAGGATTCAAATATACCAACTTGGACTAACTATGGATAAAACTCAGTGTGGGAAAATCACCACTAGACTCACAAATAAAACTCTGGATCACTAAAACAAATGTAATATCTGTATCCGGATATTCTCAATAATTAATCCATTGAATAATCAACCAATGGAAAATAATTCCATATTGAAAATATAAAATAAATATTGAAGATAAATGATGATAAAAGATTACAAAGTGAGTGCCATATATATATTAATGCTAAAGGCACTTTAGATACCATCAATGAAAGGATGTGTCATTTTAGAATAGTTTACTAATAACTATTTATTAATTATTAATTATTAATACCAATATGTATTAATATCAATAATTAATATTGATATTTAATATATATATATATATAACATTGTCATTCATGATGCTTTGTCCTCTGAGCATACTTTATAAAACTTGTTTATAATTTAAATATTGTAAGTAGAACCATGGGCTGTTTCGTAAAACCATGGGCTATTTCATAAAACCATGGGTGGTTTTATGAATTATGTTTTTTTAACTTTTCCCCTTTTATTTATTTTGTTGATAATTCTGGTTTTTTTTCCTCTTGTCCTTGCTTCATATTTGGAGTGGAATTAATACTTCTTCAATGAAATTCAAATGGCCAAGGCCAATTTTTGGTCAAAAACCAATTTTTACCAGAGAAACTATGAATATGGATGGCTAAAAGCCACTGTCAGGTCAAAGACCTAAATTCAAGGAAACCTTGGTCATTTTGGCCACAAGCCGAAGATTAGCACAAGTCCTAGGAAGGGCTAGCTCTGATACCAATGTAATATCCATATATGGATCTAACTAATTAATCCATTGAATAATCAACCAATGGAAAATAATTCCATATTGAAAATATAAAATAAATATTGAAGATAAATGATGATGAAATATTACAAATTGAGTGCCATATATATATTAATGGTAAAGGCACTTTGGATACTATCCATGAAAGGATGCGTCATTTTAGAATAGTTTACTAATAAGTATTTATTAATTACTAATTATTAATATCAATACATATTAATATTAATAAGTAATATTTATATATGTGTGTGTGTGTGTGTGTGTGTGTGTGTGTGTGTCTTATATATATATATAACATTCACACTAAGTTAACAAATGAGGGTAGGTGAGAAAATGTGTCCTACTTCCCCTTAATCATGGAAACTAGCACTAATAGGACTTAGAATGATATAACTAATGGAAATCAGAGCATCACTAAACTTAACTAAATACCTACTAGAATAAACTGTTGGAGACTACTGGTGGCATTGAGAGTGGATTCCTAAATTATAAGGATTGGTCTCTGGGGCACCTAAACTCATGCAATCAAGTGCACTAAGTGGAATATGTCCCTTAGGTGTGTCCCCCATGGACCAGTGGAGTGATGAAGACCTTCTAAGCTAGAAAAAATGAACAAATAGACTATGTGGTCAAAGGGAGGGTTTATAATAATCCCAACATAATTTGGGACATGAAATTTAACATTCATAAAGAGATAATCATGTAATTGTAAAATCAAAATTGAACCATAATCCTACATTTAAACATCGAGTTGGGAGACTTATTATGAATAAGAAAAACATTCAAAATTCAAACATTTTCTATTTCCATTCAGTGATAGTTGAAGAAAATTGAACACATCTTATGTTTGAATCCACCTCTTGAATGCTTCCTACAAACATGGAAACTTATTTGAAAAGAAGAAGTTAATAATTGTGACAATAAAACATCACTTCTTTAGAAAACTTCTTTTTCAAATTTGTAAAAGTGATTCTATTTTGCAATTTGCAAGTTTGAAGGATCCAAAAGAACATATTACCCTTTTATAGTATAGAACTTCATTGATTTAAAGGAAATATTAAAGCATTGTGCATTTAATTGGATCAACATTTTGAGTAAAAAACACCACCAATTTCACCATTACACCTTAAAACTAAGAAAACTACCCTAAAATCAACACTTAATGTAAAAATGTATCAACATTTATTTTTTATATCACCAACATAGATTAGGTTAGGTCCTTGGAATAAGATTGGAGAGTTAACACCTCCTCAACCACATAATATTGAAGCTAGTACTGATTAGAAAGAAATCAAATCCATTAGTATTAAAGAGTACATACCGGGAAAGCGCGTCTAACACATGAGTTTAGAAAGAGGTCAATATAAATTAGTAAGGGTGGTACACCCCCTCTTTTGTATTTGGTGGTATATGAGCACATTAAAATATTTCAATTAAGTGACAAGTCCTTGGGGTGACATCACTTTCTTAATATATCTAGTCTATGTGAGTTACTATAGAATGACAAATATCTTTCCCGACCATTGATTATGAAGTGGTAACAATACTTTATTTTCATAGGGAATCACATAGGATTTTGTAAGTGGGGAACGCTTGCAGTACCTCAAACAAACACAATGTTGTTTTATCTCCTTGGGAGGGTGAGTAGCCAAGAGCTAAAACTTGCACCTTTAGTGATTGAATAACAATGTAATTGTTTCTCGTACCTTCACTATTTAGTAATTGTTGAGTCCTGATATCCCTCAGGAGCTACTATTTTTGGAAGGCTCTCTAATACAGCTTTTCACTAAACTCAGGTTCTATGGAAAAAGTTTGCTTGCTGATTTTTTAGGACTTTTTTAGATGTGTGGACACTTTTATTTTGTTTGACTCTAGTTTCCTTTAGGATTGTTTGATTGTATTTTGATATAATTTAATAAACAAATCCTTTTATTAAAATTTAGAGTGACTAATATCCCGATCCCACTGTCAAGGTGGAAGCGAGGCAATTTACCCAATTTTGAG
This sequence comes from Pseudotsuga menziesii, assembly GCA_001517045.1. Taxonomy (NCBI): domain Eukaryota; kingdom Viridiplantae; phylum Streptophyta; class Pinopsida; order Pinales; family Pinaceae; genus Pseudotsuga; species Pseudotsuga menziesii. Next base: position 258,478 of record LPNX010657961.1, on the reverse strand, counting down.
GGCCCCAATACGTTGTGGAGGCATATACATGAACCACATATTTGTGAATTGGAAACTAAACTACTTGTAAACCTAATAAAATGTTACTAGAGAAGAACAATATCAAAAGAATTATTAGAATTTATTACATCACAGATGAAACATAGATATACTCAATTATCTTACTCTCTTTGAAATTGAAATAATAGAATATTACATAGTTTCTCACGTAAATACACCCTTAGCACATTCTTTAAACCCAGTCATACTTATAGAAAGTGAGTCATTGATTAATATTTTTTGAAAGTTGGAATAATATGAAAAACATTACACTTGACCCTTTGATTCATTAGGATTTCAAGGGACCACATCAATACATCCTCAAATGCTTGTGAAAGGTTATCAAAATCCTCTTAGTATACCCAATAGTTGTCTAGATTCTACTTCTGGTAGAAACCCTTTGCCTTGGAATGTTAATATTCCTGGCATAAATAATGCATCCTAGAACATGAAATTGAGTTAGATATATCCTTCATTGATGGGAGGAAATTCACTAGAGGGCCATCCTTTGATTTATACTAGCACAATGCTCAGTGGGAATCCACCTATCAACCCCATTCTGCAATGAAGTGGTCAGGTTTCAGGAAGTAGTCAATATTTCTGGAGCCAACGTTCACAAGGAAGAAACCTACCTTGGAATGGTTTTCAATCCAAAGGACAACTAGCATGGTGTGTTATGGATCTAATAAGTAACCAATCCTTTTGGCACCTACCTCCACGAGAGATAAATCCACCCATCGGTCATGTTCCAAGAAGTACCCAATATTATTGGGGGAAGTCTCTGCAAATATACAATCCACCTTGGAATGTTAATCAACCCCAAGGACAAGTTCAATGGTGTGGTAAAGACCTAAGAAGTAAATCATCCTCTTTGTACTTACCTCCACAAGGGGGAAATCCACCCATTGGTCGGGTTCTAGGAAATAATCAATATTTTTTATCCAACCTCCACAAGGAAGAAACATACCTTGGAATTCCAATCAAAACCAAGTACATAATAAATGGAATGGTTGGGTTCTAGGAAGCAATCGATCTTCTTGGGACCCAACTCCATCAGGAGGCAATCCACCAAATGGCTATGTTTTAGAAAATAACAAATATTTTTGGGACCTAACTCCATCAAGATGCAATCCACCCATTGATCATGTTTTGAAAAGTACCAATATTCTTGGGGGTATCCTTTGCAAGTGGGAAACCCACCTTGGAATTATAATAAAATCCTAGACCACCTCAATGAAGTGGTTAGATTCTAGCAAATAACCAATATCATTGGATTCTATCCCCGCAAGGGGGAAATCCACCCATGAATTTGTTGAGGCCTAGAAAATCGCAGGTAACAACAGTTACGGATTCTCCCTAGTAAACGTTCCCAACTATCCTGTTACTGTTTGGTATGGGGAATCCATTCGGTTTACGGTCCAGCTACCATAGGTCAAGTGACAAAAATAAAGGGTTTTACTGGTTATGGCACGGTCCACCGTGTATGTTTTTAGTTTTTGTATTTAAGTATGAGATGCAAGTGCCTATCTAAAAATGCAGATTGATAGAGAATACGATGAGCAGTCACAATGTGATGCATAAGTTCTTAACTCTCGTCTTAACTCTCGCATTTAAACTACACATAGAAAGAAAAATTTAAAACTAACTATCTAACCTATCCCTAGGGAGCAAGATTATTATTCATCAATGAGTAATGTATTTTGTGCATGCATTAAGAAAAATCACAGACAGTTGTTATTTATTTCAAAACACATGAACATTTATAAATATATGAACAACCAGATAGCTAATTGTTTATGAACAACAATTCATTACTCGTAGTGAAAATTTCATAGAATAAACTAGAGCGCATTCATAATAATAACATAGGTTCAAAGAGTTAGAACGATCTCACACTTAATGGATAACAACTGAAAATGAAATAGTTCACATTCAACAAATCCATAGCACAACATTTGAAACCTTCCACAAAGCTTTCTCCAACAGGAAACTTGTAATTTCTTTATGCAAAGGGAAATAGTTCTTCTTACATCATACTCTCACAAATATATCTAGGAAAAATTCCCTCTTATTCCCTCTAACTCTCTTATATTTATACAAAATAGCAAAACCTTTGGGTTTCCCCTCGAGTGACCTTTGGGCTCCCCCCCAACCGTCCAGTCCCACAATTTTGTCTTTTAGTGAATGCTCATGATTTATGTAATACGTTACATTTTAGATTAAGGTTTAAGAGAACTTTATAAAAGGGACCAACTTGGTAACTGATGAACTTTTTCAAAACCTGGGCCTCTATTGCTATTGATTATTCCCAGTAATCCGTTGGTCTTTTGAGATCCTATTGATCTCAGAACTCCAATTTCTCCTTCCTTTTCTATCTTTGCTTCTTTATGCTCCAGCTTCCTCTTTCGTTGTTGCCTCCCTTCTGCTTTGTCTTTTAGATATATCTTCCTTGCAGCAATCACCCTGTCATGAAAATAGCAAATTTTAGACCATATAGTGTTTAACAACATGACACAAACTATATCAATACATGCATTCTATAAAATAAACTACAACAATATTAATGCATGAAAAGATAAGGAAAAGAAAATCCTGCAAGCTAGGTTTGAAAATCATGTAAGCCCGCTGCCCAACTAAAATCACAATCCCAATAGAACAGACTCTTTATCTCAATCCAGGCCACATTTGGACTAACTCATAACCCTTTCATGAAAGCATAACCGCTACTCCTCAAAACACCAAATCCCAAACTACGCTCTTGCTCTCATAAAACCTTGACTCGACCAGCACCCATGGGAAAAGTCCTCCATTCCATAATATAGAGTAAAAGCACACCAAAAAGAATCGACGAGAAAAAACTTACCAGCAATCGGAAGCAAGAAACGCTAAGCATCAGGCTAACAAACTCCTCATCGGTGAACAGAAACTCTATACGTCGAACGGTTAGGTCACTAAGCCGCTGCAACGGCGGAGACCATATAGACTAAGGTTTCTGGGGTGAAATAAAACGTCGACAAAATAAAGAGTTAAAAACTATCGTCCATGCATCAGATGTTGGAACAACTAAGGACAATACATAGGCAAATAGCTCATTGAGAAAAAGCCCCAATGGAGAAAAAAATCACACTACGGCTTCCGATCAAATTCATAAACCATTTTGATAGCGAAGAAACAAAAATAATAAAAATCAAGAAACCATGAAATTGGCGAAGATAAGCACTAATCCATCGGAACATTCATTAGTTGGCTTCCGCAATGGCGGCCGCGTAAAAAACTACGACAATGATTCTTTGTTCAAAAAACTTCTGACAACTAAAAACAAAAATATATCATCGCAAATCCAAAAGGTTTGAACCAATGAAACCACGCATCGGTGAAAGTAAGAACTGTCCATCGACCGGTTCTCTATCTGTCCTTCGCAACAGCGTCTGCATGGATAACTAAAGCCCCGATTCACACATCAATAGACCTCCGGCAACGATAAACAAACATAAAACATAGCGTTAAGTGCTCAAAGACTTTCTGTTAGGCAGCATTAAAAGTTCGTTTAACCTCTGAAACAGCGGCGACACAGAGAATTAGAGTTTCGACTCAAACTTCAACTGACCTCTGATAGCGATAAAGGAAAACATTAAGATCAAAAGGACATTATTTTCAAATCAAAACTTTAAATTCCCCAGTTAAACAAAAGCAGCTTTCCGAAAATCATGAAAATAGTTGACTTCAATACAACTTCAAGCAACCCAAATTTGTCGCAGAGGGAAAAAATGAAGTTCAGAAATCAAAACAATCCCAGGAAAAATGAAATAAAAAGAAGGGTCCAAAATTTAAGAAATTTGGGACAATAGTTGCAGCTGCAACAATTGGTGAGTACTTGGTGAACCCAGATCTCTGGACAATTTCTTCCTTAAGTAAGAGACTATTTCACAATAAAACCAACATGTTGAATTCTTCTAGATGTCTAAATTTCCCAAATGGTAAATGTATGTACTTTTAATCGTTGATGATAATCCAATTTAGGAAAATGGAAACCAAGATTTCAAAGTCAAGATAACTCTTTTGAGGCCAGGAATATGAGTTTCATTTTTTACCTCTATCTTTGGGTAGCTTCCAGCTTGGACACCACAAGATTGTAACATAAGGTAAACATAAATATTCATTTGTTCCTCATTCCCATGCCATTTTGCACTTTTTGTGCTTTTGAACTTTTGTCCTTTCTTTTGAGTCCTCCTGCATGCCTTTCTTTTTGAATTTTTTTATTCAGGATCCTCTATCCATAGTGTCCTTTTGTGTGAGAGATGTATTTAATTTTCAGCTCACGGACAGAGAAGAACTTTGGCAATTTTGTACTCATATGATTTAGTACTTTGTTTTGATACATATTGCTTTCTCAGGAGATTCTCGACTCTTATTTGCCTTTTCGCTTTCAATTCTTGGCATGGGATCATTTATATATAATATATTGTTTACCTTGCTTCCTTTCCATGGGTCTTTTGCTGTCACACCATAGGATATTTTTTAAATGTAAGATGGATGGAGCCTCAAAATAGTATTCCAGACCTTTTGATCCTGAGTTATTTTACAAGGATTAAGTAGGACTTCAATGTGTTCAGAGCCATTTAGGAAAACTGTTAAACTAGAAAAAATTCTTTCAGATAACACAATAGTGCACAGTCTTATAATCAAGGATTTTAGTAAATACAGAATTTTGATGCTCTCCATGCAACCAAAGGTTTGCTTATTTTATTTAAATCCATCAAAATCTAAACTAGAACAAACAGAAATAAAGTAAATCAAAATAAACAACCAAATAAATTTATTTAGGTACAAGATAATCCAAAAACAAAAATCAAGAAAAAGAAAAATAAAGTTTGAGAACTAAACCACTAACTAGTCAATTATCTGCCCACCCCTATAAATCTGGCAGCTTATAAGTTGAGGGGCTAGGCTTGACTGCAAATTGAAAAAGGCCTACCCATTATCAAAAACTACATCTACTATTTTACAATCAATCTCATCAGCCCGTGAAAACCGATGGAGATCAGGCTAGGTGTCTGATGTACTGCTAGATTCTTCTACTTGGTAGTCTCGCGGTTCTAGCTTAATTAGATGATTTCCCACCACAGAATTCACTGGTTCATTTTTTTCTTCCAATTGAGTAACATTGTGCTTCATGTGGGGCTCTCTTAATATTTTAATCTGGTTTGGACTTCCCTTCTGAGGCAACCACAAGTGTGACCAATCTGAAGAAAAATACCCATTTAGTCTTGCTAACCAGTCTCGATTCAAAATCAGTCCATATCCATTAGGTATTTCTGCTACTACAATATCAATGTACTAACATATCTTTTCATTTGCAGATAAGCGAATCAGAACATCTTCCATTTCCCCGATTACTTTCACATTGGTCCTGTCTAACTGAGTAACCTACCAGGAAGTTGGTTTAGGTTGTCCATTGATCTTTTTGTAGACTGCAAGTGGCATAACATTAACCGACAACCTTGAGTCCACTAAACAATTGTGCACATTATGGTTCAAAATCTCAAAAGTCAAAAGGAAAGGTGGGCTTTTAAACCTAGCCTTACCTCCCACACTTGCTACAACAATCTCTTCTACAGGTTGGTTGTTAGTGGGAAGCTCCTCCTCTGATACTTCAAGTGCTTTTAACAATCCATACCCCATCTAAGGTGCTTTGATATTTTCCTTGACATTATTAGATTTGTCTTCAATAGGCCTAACAGGCATGTTGACTTGTTTTGGATCTTGACCGATAATGGTAAATTCAGGTATTTTATCATATGTGTTGTTCTTCTTTATTTTTTTCATATTGTCTTGAAATTTCTTAATCTTTGGAATTATTGAATTGTCTTTATTTAACAAACCTTGGCTCCTTTTTGTCACATTTTTTTCTGATATCTCCTCATGCTTCAAAGTACCTTCGTCTTCTGTATCAAAAAGTGAGACACAGTCCCATAAAACCAAAGCATCATCCTCTTGTTTTTCTGTGAATTTATTTCCCTTTTCCTCCTCATCATCAGCTTCTGTTAGTTTAGAGTCCAATAGTTGATTCATTACTAATGTCATCGAATTGATCCATTGAGGGAAATTTTTTTCAGAATGAGGCTGCTGATGAAAGGTGCAAAATTTATCCATCCCTACATTAGAGGAAATTTCAACTCAAAATGGGCCTCCTAAAATAAACTAATAAAATAATAGTTAAAATAATAAAATAATATTTATTAATTTTGGAGGAAGAAAAGAAAAAACTACTTTTTTGTTTGTATTTTTGACATATCTCCCTGTGTTTTTACTCAAATTTCGATCGGGAGAGCTCATTGGATGTGGAATTAAATTTTGCATCCAACGAGTACCCACTCGGCATACTTTTGACAGACCCCGCTACCCCAAAAACAAGAAATACCTGAAAAAATGAAACGATGACATCATCATTCCATTTTTCAAGGTATTTCTTGTTTTTGGGGTAGAGGGGTCCGTCAAAAGTATGCCAAGTGGGTAATCGTTGCATGTGGAATTTAATTCCGCATCCAACGAGCTCTCCCGATCGAAATTTGAGTAAAAACACAGGGAGATATGTCAAAAATACAAACAAAAAAAGCAGTTTTTTTTATGATAGCTATCCCCAAATTTATATTAAAAAATTGTTTAAGACCTATACGGTATTTCAAATTTAAAGCAATTTCATTGGCTAACACATGATGACATGGAATTTGAATCAAAGTTAAAAGGCCCATTTTGAGTTGAAATTTCCTCTAATGCCTCTATTAAATTCATTGATGCAGGACTATGTGGAGGAGGTTTAGATTGATTGTTGTCCTCTCTCCTTTTATAGTAAGGCTTGTATGCTTTATGAGACTCCTTTTATTTTTCCAAATCTATCACTCTATTAGGTAGTTTCTGCATCATTTTCAACATTCTTTCAAAAGTTTTTTCTCCCGACTGCTCAGGATAATCTTCTATGCTCTCTTTTTCAGCTTCTACTCTCTCAACTTCTTCATAATTTTATGACAACGTAGGATTAACTTGCATCTTGGAAAACATGGCCAGTTTAGGCCCTAAAGCTGAAGTATAGTATTCGATCAAAACCTTATCACACGGTTTATTAGTTGCAGAAAAATTCTTAAGATAAACAGCAAACCTTTGGGTGAAACTATGCACTTTTTCTTTTCTTTCTTTCTTTAAAGTGCATAACCCCTTCATTAGCATTGCATGAGTTTTTTGGACTGCATACTTCTTCTAAATATTCTTTCAAATATATCCCAGTCCGTGATTGAGTTTGCAGGCAGAGCAAAATACCATGAGGGTGCTGCTCCTTTCAGGGTATGCGGAAACAATCTGTAAACTACATCTTCATGTTCTCCAGCCCTTATTCCTTCTATAGCCAAGTAAAATATTTGCAAATGATCATCTACCAAAATATTCTCACTTGGGTCAAACTTGGGAAGAATTTTCTCAAAAGCCTGAGGTAAGTCATTTAAAGGGGGTGCCAGGATTAAAGGAAACCTAGCCCTCCAAGCAGGTGGTGGATTTGGTGGGTTAAGTGGCTGATTTGCATTCATGTTTTCCATGAGTCTGGGTGGATAATGAGGTGGTGAGTGAATAGGGGTATGAATAGGTGAACAGCAAGGTGTATATGGGCCCACTTGATTCAAAGGCTGAACAACTTCTTATAAGGCCGTTTCTACCAGCTCTTCAAAATCTCCAACCAACACTGCATCTTCGAATATAAGACGGTCTTTCTTCTTATATTCTCTTCTGGGAAAGATAGGAATAATTGGTAATCCTCCAATCTTCTTCACATATGCCCTAGTATATCTTCTCAGATCATTAACTACTTCGTTACCAATAGAATACATATGACCCTTCTCTTCAGGAATTGGATTGGGAAACAAACTACTTTCAGAACTGTCAGCGGTGGAATAATATCGAGAAAATAAGTTTCCTCAGCCAGCCATGCACTGGTTTCCCTCTTTCTAACACCAAACAATGTTGAGGCCTAGAAAATCACAAGTAACAATAGTTAAGGATTCTTCCCAAAAAACATTCCCAATTACCATGTTACTGTTTGGTATGGGGAATCCGTCTGGTTTACGGTCCAGCTATCATAGCTCAAGTGACAAAAATAAAGGGTTTTACCGGTTATGGCCTGGTCCACCGTGTATGTTTTTAGTTCTTGTATTTAAGTATGAGATGCAAGTGCCTATCTAAAAATTCAGATTGATAGAGAATATGAGGAGTGGTCACAATGTGATGCACAGGTTCTTACCTCTTGTCTTAACTCTCTCGCATCTAAACCACACACAGCAAGAAAAAAATAAAACTAACTATCTAACCTATCCTTAGGGAGCAAGATTATTATTCATCAATGAGTAATGTATTTTGTGCATGCATTGAGAAAAATCACAGATAGTTGTTACGTATTTCAAAACACATGAACATTTATAGATATATGAACAACCAAATAGCTAATTGTTTATGAACAGCAATTCATTACTCAGTGGAAATTTCATAGAATAAACTAGAGTGCATTCATAACAAGAACATAGGTTCAAAGAGTTAGAACGATCTCACAGTTAATGGATAACAACTGAAAACGAAATAGTTCACATTCAACAAATCCATAGCATAGCATTTGAAACCTTCCACAAAGCTTTCTCCAACAAGTAACTTGTAATTTCTTTATGCAAAAGGAAATAGTTCTTCTTACATCATACTCTCACAAATATATCTAAGAAAAAGTCCCTCTTATTCCCTCTAACTCTCCTATATTTATACAAAACAACAAAACCTTTGGGTTTCCCCTCGGGTGACCTTTGGGCTTCCCCCCAACCATTCAGTCCCACAATTTTTTCTTTTAGTGAATGCTCATGATTTATGTAATACATTACATTTTAGATTAAGGTTTAAGAGCACTTTATAAAAGGGACCAGCTTGGTAACTGATGAACTTTTCCAAAACTAGGGCCTCTGTTGCTATTGATTCTGCTCAGTAATCTGTTTGTATTTTGAGATCTTGTTGATCTTAGACCTCCACTTTCTCCTTCCTTTTCTATCTCTACTTCTTTATGCTCCAGCTTTGTCTTTCTTTGCTGCCTCCCTTCTGCTTTGTATTTTAGATATATCTTCCTTGCAGCAATCGCCCTGTCATGAAAATAGCATATTTTAGACCATTTAGTGTTTAACAACATGATACAAACTATATCAATACATGCACTCTGTAAAATAAAATACAACAATATTAATGCATGAAAAGATAAGGCAAAGAAAATCCCGAAAGCTGGGCTTGAAAATCCTGTAAGCCCGCTGCCCAACTAAAATCACAATCCCAATAAAACAGACTCTTTATCTCAATCCAGGCCGCATCTGGACTAACTCATAACCCTTCGATAAAAGCATAACCGCTACTCCTCAAAACACCAAATCCCAAACTACGCTCTTACTCTCAAAAAACCTTGACTTGACCAGCACTCGTGGGAAAACTCCTCGATTCCATAACATAGAGTAAAAGCACACCAAAAAGAATCGGCGATAAAAAACCTACCGGCAATCGGAAGCAAGAAACGCTAAGCATCGAGCTGACAAACTCCTTATCGGTGAATGGAAACTCTATACGTTGGACGGTTAGTTCACTAAGCCGTCGCAACGGTGGAGACCATATAGACTAAGGTTTCTGGGGTGAAATAAAACGTTGGCAAAATAAAGCGTTAAAGGTTGTTGTCCATGCATCGGAGGTCAAAAGAACTAAGGACAATACGTCGGCAAATAGTTCATTGAAAAAATCCACAACGACAGAAAGAAATCAAACTATGGCTTCTGATCAAAGTCATAAACCATTTCGATAGAAAAGAAACAAAAATAATAAAAAGCAAGAAACCACGGAATTGCCAAAGATAAGCACTAACCCATCAGAACGTTCATTAGTTGGCTTCCGCAACAGCGGCCATGTAAAGAACTACGAGCCCGATTCTTTGTTCAAAAAACTTTCGACAACTAAAAACAAAAATATATCATTGCAAAGCAAAAAGGTTTAAACCAATAAAACCACAGATCGACGAAAGTAAGAACTATCCATCGGATGGTTCTCTATCTATCCTTCACAACGGTGGCTGCATGGATAAGTAAAGCCCTGATTCACACATCAATAGACCTCCAGAAGCAATAAACAAACATAAAACATAGCGTTAAGTGCACAAAGACCTTCGGCTGGGTAGCATTAAAAGTTCATTTAACATCCAAAACAGTGGTGGCACAGAGAATTAGAGTTCCAACTCAAACTTCAACTGACCTCTGATAGTGATAAAGGAAAACATTCAGATCAAAAGGACATTATTTTCAAATCAAAACTTTAAATTCCCCAATTAAACAAAAGAAGCTTTCCAAAAATCATGAGAACAGTTGACTTCAATACAGCTTCAAGCAACCCAAATTTGTCATAGAGGGAAAAAACAAAGTTCAGAAATCAAAACAATCCCAGAAAAAATGAAATAAAAGGGAAGGTCCAAAATTTAAGAAATTTGGGAAAATAGTTGCACCTGCAATAGAATCCAATTCGACAATGGAGTGGGGAGGATCTAGGAAGTAACCAACCTACAATACCTACATTTGATCTAGGTAGGCCACCACATGGGCCTCATGCTAATGGTTCAATGGGTTCCATCAACCAACTTGAGTACAATACCCAACAAATGGGACAAATGTATGTTCAGACTTCACAACCCTTAGCTGGACAGGATATGCAACAACATGCTAATATTTCCCTAACTTCTAAAATACTTAGAGTTCAATCCATGGACATTAGGGGAAATAAGAAGAAGTACAATGGTAAGCACAATGTTAATCCTTCCCATGTTTTTGAAATCCCTATTGTTCAACCCATGGACCTTAGAGAAAAGAAGAAGAAAATATAAGAGTAAGAAAAATGTTAAACCTGGGATGGGAAATGTACTAAATTTGGTTTGAGATGGTGGGAAACAACAACTTGCTATTTTTATACTACCCATTTTACAGCACCATCATCAAATGGTTGATGCATCGCTCGTACCTTTGTTATGAGGAAACCATTCAAAACCCTTGTAAGGGGTAAATGATCCCAATGGCAATGTATTCATGTGTGATCAGGAGGTGAACATTCAAACAATATTTCATTCTTATGATGTCCCTCCTATTACATTGGATCAATCTGAATCATAGCCAAGTGGTTATCTTCCCATTAGAAAGAAACCATAGACATAGCACGACACCCCCCCAAAGGTTTTCTACATAGAATAATGCATAATCCTAATGCACGAGCTCCTCATAATGAAAACTCTTTTGAGGAAATAGTTGAAGCACCATGTTCCATGCCCACCATGGAGGAATTGCAATATTATTCTGCACAAATAAAGGAACTATTGTCTTTAAATAGATCTATTGATCCATCCAATGCAACTTTTATCACATTAGACCTAAACCAATCAATCTGTAGGATTCCTTTGAATTTTATTTTAAGATTAAAGTAACATCTCATGGAAATAATATCCTTTGAACCATATTTGATGAAGGGACCTCAACTTGTGTCATGTTGTTTAAATGTTGGAAATAATTAGGATCGCCCACCTTAGTTCAATCCCATACTCAGCAAAAATAATTTGATTGACATTCGCTCTCTCCTCACGGACTTGCTGGGGTGGTGAAACAGTCACAATGGATGTTGAGTTAGTAGATGCGCCTATAGATTACAATTTTATATTAGTATATAAATGGATAAATGTGATTATCGCTATAGTCTCTTTAGACTCCCAAGTGATTTGGTTTCCTCATTGGGGGAATATTGTCATGATCGACTAATTAGATTACCGCATGTTTGACACTATTGTCCAACCAAATGTTCCTTTCATTAGGGATGCTCTAAAGGTGTTTGAAGACATTAGAATAGGATCATAAAAAAATGACTCCCTCGTGGGAAACTTTATGATTTCGAAACCCATATATGTCGTAGAAGTGTTATACCAATATTTTCAAATGGCTTCGATAGATTTGGATCAAAATATTCCCTTGATGCATGAATATGATCCAGTTACTTGGCCCATTTTGGCCATGATCTCTCCCATCCCACTTGACTTCTTGGAAGGAATTTTATCATTAGCTAAATCAATCCTTGAAGTCATAAACATTTGGTTGTACCCACCTAAGGACATCTTTTGTGGGGCCAATGGGAGCATACTTGGTTTAAATCCTCCCAAGTAGAGGAGCATCCTTTTTATGTTCCTCGATATTATAAGGTATATTTGGAAGCATGCATATAGGTTTAGGTTATCAGTCTATGAAAATGCATTTGAACCTTTTGCAACCAAAAATTTCCATAGGATCAAACCCATTGGAAATTGGTGGGTCATACCATCATATCTATATCTCCCATCACTCCAATAGAAGAGCCTACCAAACATGAGACACCCTATTCAATGCCCCATTCCTATTTTGGTTCCAATGCTAAGTTATTATCATAGGACTGAGATCCTAATTAGTCCCATCATGACGTCGAGTTCGATACCACATATTTCTCTCGCATACAATTCTGACCATTTCCTAATGGGATCCCTACTTCATGTTAGTTTACATAAGCATGTGTTAAAATATCTACATGAACATTTGTACTTACTGCTTCGGTGCTTATTTCTTATGTTGTGTATCTTCCTTTGCAATCATGTTTTGCTCAAGACACCTATAAACCATTTCTTATTTTAATTAGAACTATACATGTGATAACTATTTGATTTAGGTAGTTGATAGACCATAATTCATTGTGATTTATGATTTTTGTGTATTTTGCAATAATTAGCATAAAGTAAACCACATTGCCCCTTTCCTACTTGGTCATTTCCCCAAATTGGATAATCGCAGTTAATTAGTTATATTTCTCCACTCGTTGACACATAATCCTTCTTCATATAGCCAATTTATGGAGGGGACATCTATAAGAGTGTGCACAACTAGCTCACCCTGTGTTTTTAATATGTATCTTTTCCTTAAATTGAACTTTTCTCTTGAAAAACATAGTATGCCAATGCAACAATCGTTTCCTCCCATGTACCATAGAATTATTTACTCTTTTTTTAGCTAATAAATGAAAAAATACTAAAAAATAAAAAACACAAAATTCAAAAAAGGTGGATTGTTGAATCTATTCATATTTCATCATGGAGAAAATGGAAACAGACAATATTGGCCTCCATTAAACACAACACATAATTTTGTACATGTTGTTAGTACACCAATTAAATTTGCAAAAAGAAACTATACCAATAATTTGAACAGATCTCCACCAATGGTTTATCCTTAACGTCATCTATGGACCCTTTCATTAATGCATACGAGATCGAAGTATTTCATGATGGTTATATCCTTGATTCTTATTTTTCCAAGTTTCCATTATGAATCGTGTTATATGTTCAAGGGAAGTCAAACCAGTGTAGGCCATTCCTCAAATATTCTTGACCAATCATGACGACCATCCTTGTGTCAATATACAATGTTAGGTATCACAAATCTACCAAATTACATCATCCTATTTATCTCAATATCATGTCAGTTGATAAGGGATGCATTAATACTCTCCTTCTAACAGATCTATTCCTATCGATGTCAAATCATCATATCGGAAATGGATCTAGGAACTCCAGTGAGTACCTTGGATCTTACAGTTATTAGTGGAACATTTCCTCGTAAATGATAGTGGGTATAAATCAATTCCCCCTTATTGTTTGATTAAACACGTTTTCGATATCAAAGAATTTATTCTCACTTGTTAGTTTGTACTCAAGTACCTTGGATTCCATCATCATTATCAGTGGGTATCCTCGCATCTGTTAATAGTTTACATCAATGACCGGTAATTAGATTGTGTTTAATTTTGATCGACATCATCTCATTTATTCACATGATATAAAATTGTACTATTGTTGGTTTGCATTGAATACCTTGGGAAATATAGTTGTATCACTCATTGATGCACTTCCTGAGTTGCGCTAGATTAAAACTGCCATGTCAAAGTAAATGAAGACCTGGATATTTTGCGCTCATCAAAGTGGATGCATACATTTTTGTAATATTTTATTTTGACATGGATCCATTATGTATTGTTTGTGGCCATGCTTGTTTACTATTGAGGATGGGTATACCCACCTCAAGAAGATATTGTATATTTGGTTTATTTCTTTGTTGTACTTATAGGTGCTTTTCAACTCATGCGATAAAGATCCTAGTCCTTTACCATCTTTCCCTCGTCACTAAAGAGTATCATTATGAAGAGTACAAAAATTAAATTAATGTATTTAATCCCTTAGCATAGATTCATACATCATACATTATAAGGCATATGTTAAAAATAAAATTAACACCCTTGAGAGTGATGGTTTGAAAACATATGTTTATTTCTCCCACAACATGAAGATCATCATTTGGAACAATTGAGAGCTTTAATATCTCATATGACCACTACTTCCACAGAGGAAGAGATGATTGAACAAAAAGGTTTCTCTAGAGAGGCCATGACCATGACCAATTACGGGACAAAAACTAGTTTCCATAACTCCTACAATGGAATGAATATATAACATGTGTATTAATTGTCATGAAAATCTTGAAAAATAAAGTTAAATGCCAGAAAACTATGAAAAGTGGGTTTTTTTTTTCTGAAGATAATAAAAAATATGAAAATTTTAGCCCCACATTCATGTTTAGTAACTAGGTGCACAAATACCAATGCTATATAAGAAAGACATGCTGGAGGAATTGAAGGCTAGAAATGGGTTTTCTACTACAAAGGTTTTTTTGCCATTAAGGGAATGGATGGTAGAGGAGTAAATATAATCAAATAAGAAGGAAGGAACCTTCGAGGATTGTAATTATTTATCCATTTGTATTTAATATTAATCAATTAACTTTTTCCCCCAATTTTTGTTTAATGGTTTCCCTCCAAGTTTTATTTTCAATTTGAATTGGTAGGGAACTAGACCTAGTTTGAATTTCTTAAAGATTGTTTGGTAGGATGGCAGGAGATATGTTTTGTGGTTATATTTGAAGGTGTTAATAATATCCAAAGGGATGCAAGATCATATATCAATAAACTCTATCAATCTTCAAGGATACAAGATTCATTATCCTCTTTTCATCCCCTTCTTAAACTCCATGAAAGAAATCTTAATATCTTAGGTTAATTGTGATAATTGATTTGCATATATGTCAATTGGGCTTCACCCACCTCATAGCAATAGGAGAGTAAGGAATAGATTCAGCTATATATACTCCATTAACATACTTGTACTTTACCACCATCCATTGGAACATGGTTTTGAGAACCTTATTAACGGCCTCAAGTTGGCATTTTCCATGTGACAACTTCCATAGTGCACATGTACCTATGACCAAGAAGTAGGTTGTAATATAATTGAGTGTTAAAAACCTCGATGTCAATCAAGATTGTTTTCCCATCCAATTGGATGGTACGTTTTGTAAGATACCTTGCAGTTGAACGGTGTGTCCATCATACGTACTCAACATCATAAGGGATGATGCAAGTTGAAGAGAACCTAACTTATGCCAAACATGATTGCACATGATGTGGGTAGAGGAACCTTTGTTAACAATATGATCGTGAATAACCAATTTATCGATGGAAACCAGAATCTAAAAATCTACCAAATAGGGTATTTGAGGCTCCACTTGATCGAGATCAAATGTGATAAGTCAAAAATTTGAAGAATCAATTGCACCCAAGGTGGACAATAAATATTTACACTACATAGGTCAATTTTGAAGAAACTCTAAAATAGAATTGACAATAATTGACTATTCCAAGTCATCTACAATGCTATAATTAGGAGCATCTAAGGAATTAGGGTTATTGTCTACACAATGCAAAGGGATCTTGGGGACGAGGTTCGACTTCAGATAAGGTAGGTGTAAAGGTTATTGGATTGGTGGAGGGTATTTCCATTTATTGATAGTAGGTGTGTCATTAGTTGATCCATATTAATTATGTAATTTCTAGAGGTCAACCCCTCCATCAAACATCATAATGAGATTTTGGATAGAGGGTTCATGGGGATTATTGAAATTCAATGGTAGAAATGGGTAAGGCTCCATAGGTTATATTATGACCACCCTTGTGATAGGAATGGTTTTTTCAATATTATTTATTACAATTGGGTTAGATGAGGAGGTGGCGAGTTAGGTTTCCCTTGTGGGGAATTAGATAGCTCAATTTGGTTGGCCTCATTCCATAGATTGCAAGCCTTATTAATATGGGGACAAAGATGAGTATAGTGTATATAAAAATGACAAAAGGAACAAAAATGATTAGTTTGTAACTAAGGGTTATTACCTTGCTTGGTAAGTTTACTGGGATCCTAATTTGTGGGGTTTAAGTTTCCTCCAGTGTTGTCAGGAGAGTTGTGGGGTTGGAATTCACCTTATTGATGTTGTTTATTATCTTTGTTATTCCATTTATTATTATTCTTGGAGGTGTTTGTTGCTACTTGTTGTTTATTGGGAAAAGGTTGGGTAGGAATGATTTGTTGAGAAAACATTTTCCCATGTGGAAAAGGGGGATCCATAGAGCGTGTTTGCACTAGAGGAGTTGGTGGTGAGATAGGAAAATGGTAGTAAGGGTTCATGGTCTATGGAGGAAAATAGCTGGTAGAAGCATTTCCACACATAGTACCATTACACAAGGGTCCATAAACATGGTGAGACAAAGGAGGAGACAAATAAGAGGTAACCTTTTCTTGCATGTGGCAATGAACAAGAAGGATTAGGGGGGTTATAAAGTGTAATGATGTCACTCAACTCTTATGGGATTACCATATGAGTAACTAATCTAAGGGGGAAATTATTGAGGGTATGGAATTGGATGCGTTGCAAGGGAACCAATAATGCCATCTGTTAAATGGGATTTCCCTGGAGGATCTTTTTGTGTGGAGTCACTTCGAGGAGAATCAAGAATGATCAAGTAGAGATAACTAGACTAAGTGTAAATAAGTTCATGCTACTAATATTTGAGGATATCGTCCTCTTCAGTTTATGAGAAGTTTAAGGTCACATCCTTGGTAATGGTGGGAGAAAGGATTTTATGAACCAATCTAAGAAGATACAATCATCAAGATTAATCTTAAAAAGACCTCTACTTCGATTCCACTCATGTGTATGATCTATAATATGGGTAGAGGAGTTTTGATAGTATGACAACATGATATCAAGGCCATTGTCAAAACAGAAAGGTGACTAGAAAATCATCAAGAAAGTGGAAGCAAGGGACACAAAATTGGGATGTACCATGTGGGGCTACTCGATGTACCACTTTTTATATGCTCTAGTCAATATCCTCTTTAACAAACACAATTGAATTGAATCACCAACGATGTTATTAGAGAATCACTATAAATTAAAGGACATGATATGATTCTACGGGCTCTCTCTTTCCTTCCCCTCAAAGTTAGGGATGTCGAAAGGGAATTTGGTAGGAATTTGAGTCCATAAGGGATCATGTTGAATGGGATCATTGGTTAATCTCACTAAATTGGGAATTTTAAGCCAATCCAAGAAAGGAAGGATCACAATAAGAAGGAAGGTAGAGGATCCAACATTGGTGTTGGAATTGGAACCATGATGGAACTTCTATTGATGTTTCATCCACCAGCAACATGGATGTTTCAAGCCATATTATTAGATGGACTAGGGGGCTGAGGCAAGGATGGCGATATAGGATATGGCGAGCCTAAATCTGATGAACCTGACAAGGCATTGAAAATGGATGAAGGGTATCAAACTAGAATGCATTGATATGAAATAATGGTGCAGCCTAATAACCCATATAGTGGAGGGTTTCCTTGAAGTCTCTAAGAGCACCTATAGGGAGATATTTTGATAGGATTTAATAAAACCAATCCAACAAAACATCTCTAGAAAAAGGCTAATGTACAAGATGCTCCAATCATAGACATCAATTCTATAAATGGTGCTAAATAAAATACAAAGTGTAACATGCGTGCATCAAGCTATATAATATATACAAAGGGTGAAAATTTAAAAGAACACCCTATAAAAATAAAAGGCACGCTATCCCTATAAGGAGAAATACAACAATAAAGAATAATAAAAATAAATCTTCCTCGAATATTTTATGAATAACTGGATTGCAATTTCACTACCACAAATAAGTAGAACAATGAAAAAGGGTCTTCCAAACACTAAAATTAGATAGGGACATCAATCATACCAAGACAATGAGTGATGATCAAATGACACATTTATAAATAAATTCATAGGGGTAGAATCTAGTTGACTTGTACCTATCTTCTCTAGGTTCCCTCCAACCTACGAGAGTAACCTATGGGTAAGATGAATATAATATAACAGACACTAGGATACCTCATTCTCATATATTCTCAACAAGTTTCCTGCACCTTCATCCCAAATGCAACGATCTAGATTATCTTTAGGATTTGGAAGGAAATATTTCCCCAATCAGCCCTTCGATTTTATTCTTGGCGTGTACCACCTTGAAATGATGGGCCTACTAATAAATAGGTCATGACTGTGTCCAATAATTTAGATTTTTGGTTCCCTAAATAGTCAACCGCTATGTCTCAAATGTATAGTGACTAGGGGGATTTATTTGGATTCCTATACTTAAAGTCCTAACCTAGCCAGAAAATTATTTTGGCCCTCAAGTGAGGGAATTTAATGTGTTTACATTAGCTTTTATTTTAGGTACCACTTGGGGTCATGTATCAGTGATGTTTAGATTAAGGTGTGAAACGTGTGTGCACAAGTAGTGTGTACAACTAGTAAAAGTAGATGGAAAGGAAATGTAAATTCATGTATAATGATGAAAAGATAAATAAGACAATTCCAATATTAAATGAATGATGTGTTTCTTGAAATAAACATATGATTTCTTAATAATGGAAAGGATCACAATCAAGCAACTAACAATTCCAAGGATACATGCAAATACAGTGGATAACAATGGATGGATCCTAAAAAAAGAGACAGAATTCCTTCAACCAACAAGCAACTTGCTTTAAAAAGATCCAAATAGAGAACTAAAAACTTTGATTCAATATCAATGTTGTTGAAATAAGGATAAAAATGCAGCTGAAAACCACTCCAAAATAGAACCCGAATACAGACATGTACTAAGTTCTCTTGATATTTTGTTCACCTACATATTCTAAAAGGAATTATCCCATACAACAAGCAATAATCATTATAAGTAGTAAAAACGATACGACAAACATACCCAAAACATAAAATTAAACCAAATTAGGTAAATCCAAAGGTGGAACTGGATGTAAAATGCAAAAAAATCATGATTTCAAAATATATTGTAACTTTCCAAGGGAAAGAAGAAATCATAGTAGCTAGATTTTACTAAAACATTGTGACTTCATCCTAAGAGGTTGAAAACTAAAAATGGCCTTTTGGCCGCAGCAAAAAAAATGTGGTTTTTGACTTGGGAACCTACTAACAACTTGACAAAAGCAACAAAACAAAAAGATAGAGGTAGATCCTAACAAAAAACATTTGAAAAGGTTGAAAATTATGGTCTAACAAAACCAAGGGTGGATCATGGATCCATCCCCTTTATGGTCGCTAAAATATATGATTTCTCATACACATGTACAAAGAACACCCATTAAGGGGTTGTGTAATCCTTAGTAGAATATTCAATAGGAAAAACAAAACAACAACAACAAAAAATCGATCAACATTCTACAAATAAAATTACATACATATATCACCAAGACAACCTGTAAGGAATCCAATAATGGTTTCATTAATATAACAAAGATATTTATACATCCACACCTTAGTAGAATGTACAGGATATGGGGCCTATGCAGTTTCCAAGGGAAGGTTCATGCAGATTTTTTTGGGACCTACAATCACTATCCAATTGTCACTAATGGATATCATAAATGGAAAAAGTAGAAAACAAAGAATGGCAACATTTTATTTGTAAGAGAATTATGGTAGAGAAACCATGTGTTTATGATATGGAAATTGTGTGTGCGGAATGGAAACACTAAAAGGTTTTTTATAGGTACTTGTAATGAACCACGGGAATATAAAGGGCCTAAAGTACATATCATTATCTCTCTAAGGATAATTATATAATTTTAGCACACTGAATTATTCAAACAAATATTTAATTTCCTTTTTCATGATTTAATTTCAAGAAAATCTCTTTAATTTCCAATAAATTAAAATAAATTCAGTTTCTATTCCAAAAAATGATAAAATGGTTGGGAAGTTTATTATCATAATATTACTAGAATTTGAATGCCATTTAGATCTTCAAGCAGATAGTTCTAATAATTTTTGCAGTAAGTGGAGAATGAAGATACAAACTAAACAAAACAAACCACATAGGAAACAAACAAGTATTCCTCAGGAATTTACAATATCATTCATAATAATAAAATACCATATTACAATAGTTTACATAGGAAAATAATTCGAATGCATTAGGTAGCAATTCAAATCTATCCACTGGATCTGACTGTATCTAACTGACCATCTAACTCATGGTGTCTCAATCAATATCGAAGTCCAATAGATCAATTCCCAGATGTCCAAAAACTCAAACAATCAATGACAGGTAGTTAACTTAGTGACACTGAGTGTGGTAGGTGGGAAAAGACGCCTACTCCACATGCAACCATGCATTAGCCATGCAAATATTGCGCTAGCTAACTGATTGTGAACTAACTAAAAGTAACTGGAGGATAACTGAGACTAACTAGTACTAACTCCAACTAACTGAAGTAGGTTGGTGTCGGGACTCCCAGTGGCTCCTAAAATGTAGGGATTGGTCTAGGAGGCGCCCAAACTGATGCATGCACATGGAGTAAGTGGAATTTAACCTCTACCAGTGTTCCCCACACTCTAGTGGTGGGTACATGTGGCCCCATTAGGCCAAGTGGACCTAATTGTACTAGTGGACCCAATTAATTAATTAAGGTTCCTAAGTTAGGATAAATAATCTAATAGACAGTATCATCAAGGTAGGATTAATAATCCTAACACCCCCCATGAATCCTAAGTTGGAAAACTATGGGCCCTGGTAACAATACCATAGATCACCAAAATACATTATAAAATACAAAAAATTTCTTAATTCAACCAATGAAATAGGGGAAAACCTCACGGGAACCCCCCCCCCCCTTCCAAATAAGCATAAATACAATTTTTGAAAAAACTGGTGAAAATTTGTGTTGCTATTTGCAGCACTATCCAGTATCTTGGTTCTTCTGTGCAGGTGAACCTATGAATCCAAACAAATTCTTATGTCTGGAATAATCTTCCTCTATGGAATAAGAACAATGTACTCAAGTGAATCAGAAATATAAACAGTTGTGCTGTGAAAACTGGACCCATGTAGAGCAACTGAAATCAACTGATGAGAGAGAAAACTTTCTTGAAAATTCAAACCATGTGAGGAACACCCAAGAACCTGATATATGTCAGCCTTGAACAGAAAACCATGAGTGGAAAAATAAGCCACAAGTGTTTGGAGCAAGTGTCGAGGCAGATGCAGGATGTCTTCCTCTTTACTAGTTCTCTGAGGGGATGAGCATGTGACCAAAGGTAGAGAAGCCCCGGCACTGTGGAGAGAAAATGATTGAGCTCCATAATCTGATATAGCTTCATCAATAACCAATAATACACAAAATCTGATATCAGCAAACTAATAAGAGAGAACTAACATTGAATCCTCAACAACACAAATGAAGGAGACTTGCAGTGCTTGATTTTCCACACCAAAAATGATGAAACCAGTTACAAGAAATAATGAAATATCTTGAATATTAAAACCTGAATCACATATTATCAGATCAGAAAACAAATCAGATCCATATCAGATCCAAAACTTCGCTCCACCAAGATGGTAGATGCACAATTTTTCCCTTCTTCAAAATTCTGATTTTTGGTGCATGCAATCCTGTAGGAATTTACTCGAAGCTCTAGATTAATGAGAGCGAATGGATCACTCTTATAATATGATATTATTTCAATAATATAAATGGTATTACTTATCTTCACACCAAAATCATCATTATAGATAGAGAAATCAAATTCCTCTACCATTTCTGAAACAATCACCAGTAAACTATGCATAAAATTTAAAGAATTAGTGTATAATTTTTGCAAAGGATAGATGGAGTGTTTTTCTTCACAAACAGAGCTTCAAATGTCTTCTTCTAGATCAGCCATGTGAGGATGTGATATATCATGTATCTCATACACTTTTGGAGCAGCAGGAGAAGGAGTCACTTCAAGGTCACTTTCTTCCATTCGAATTGACTATAGGGAAAAATTTGCTTCTTCTTCATCTTGAACAATTTGCTTTTCTGAAGGGGAGGGCATGAAATCATTATGCTGGATTTTATCTAAAGATCTCTCAACATATTGGATTTTAGATTCATCTCCCATGTGGTTGATAGGTCCTCTTGATAGAGGGAAGGTGATGTAGGATTCTATGGAAGTAGTCATGTGGTTGGATGCTCCAGAATCTATCACATAAGCCTTCGACGAAGAGAGGCTTGCATGCAAGAATATCTCATCTTATTCAGTTTTCTCTTCATCATCTGACATTAATAATATTTTTGGAAGGTAAATATTGTTATGTACACATATATCTTTCATCTGGTTGAGGGCCTTCTTCATGCATGAGTCTTTTGGATGAAAACCCCTCACACAGTAGGGACACTTTTTCTTTTTCTTCTTAGAGCTGAAGGCTCCTTCAGAAGTTTGTTGATTCTGTTTAGGCTTTAAATCAGCTGATTTTGGCTCCTTATTCTTTTGTTTCCCCATTTTCTTGCACTTTGGAAGAGTCAGTAACTAGGGGAGCTTGATCTTTGGAATTATTAATGACTCCCATTCGAATAAACTTGTCTTACTCCTTGATTAAGGACTTGGAAAAAGAATCTGATGAAGGAATCTTCCTATTTGGAAAGATTTCCTGCTTGGAATGAAATATGGAAATAAATACATAATACTCAAGGCCTAGTTTGCTGAGTATGGAAAGGACATTCTACTCATCCTTCCGCTCTATTCCACACTGTCTGCATTGAAGTATTAGAGATTTGAATTTAGTAAAGAATTGCTCAATAGTCTCGAAACTGCTGGGATGTAAAGATACCAACTCATTCTCCAGAACGTATCCCAGAAGCTCATATTGTTTCTTAAACAAGCTATAAATCTTATCCCAGTATTCTCTAGGAGTCCTCAAGCCTTCTAGGTGGAAGAGGAGATCTCTGGATATATAAGTACATAAGTACCCGAATGCTTCATCATAACGGTTCATAAACATGTCCTTTCAACTGGATGATAAGGCTCAGGATCCCATCCATGTATGATCCTTTGATAGCCATTATTGCACAAGGAAATCTCCATATCAATCCTTTAATCAAGATAATTGGAAGTTGTGAGGATCTGTGGTTTAGGAGTTTGAGAACTCATAATTGCTCCGGCTGAAAGACTGCAAACTTTACACAAGCTACGTAGCACCTGTCAATTTCACTACAATAACACACTAAAACATATGAACTGTTAGAATCATGTTTTTCCTCCCAGCATGAACATGTTTTCATATTCCGTCATGCCCTCTCTGCTACTCTGAATAAATCTAGAGCTAGAAAATCATCAAAGGGGACTTTTGTGGAAACCGAGCTGCTTCTGATGTTCGATGGGGAGAAACAAGCATGAAACCTTTTTGAGAAAGCTCCGATACCATATTAGAATTTGAATTCCATTTAGATATTCAAGCAGATAGTTCTAATAATGTTTGCAGTAAATTGAGAATAAATATACAAACTGAAAAAAAATAAACCACACAAGAAACAGACAAGTATTGCTCAGGAATTTACAGTATCATTCACAATAATAAAATCCAGTGTTACAATAGTTTACATAGGAAAAGAATTCAAATGAATTAGGTAGCAATTTGAATCTATCCATTGGATATAACTGTATCTAACTGACCATCTAACGCATGGTGTCTCAATCAATGTCGGAGTCCAATAGATCAACTCCCAAATGTCCAACAACTCAAACAATCAGTGACAGCTAGTTAACTTAGTGCAACTGAGTGTGGTAGGTGGGAAAAGGATCCTACTCCACATTTATCCATGCATTATCCATGAAAATATTGCGCTAGCTAACTGATTATGAACTAACTTAAAGTAACTAAGGGCTAACTAAGACTAGCTAGTACTAACTCCAACTAACTAAGGTAGGTTGGTGCCGAGACTCCCAGTGGCTCCTAAAATGTAGGAATTGGTCTAAGAGGCTCCCAAAATTATGCATGCACATGCACTAATTGGAATTTAACCTCTCTTAGTGTTCCCCACACTCTAGTGGCTGGTACATGTGACCCCATTAGGACAAGTGGACCCAATTGTACTAGTGGACCCAATTAATTAATTAAGGTTCCTAAGTTAGAATAAATAATCTAATAGACAGTATGGTCAAGGGAGGATTAATAACACTAATAAATATAACATCATCAAACCTTAAATTCAATCCATTTCATATATTATAACTACTTATAAAGGATAATTATTCTCATTCATAGCTAACTAGTAGTTAAGGTGTTAATTACGACACTTAGTGCGCAAATGTCGACACTTATCACAAATATAATTGTTTAAAAATAAATATTGATTATAAATCCCAATTGATTAATAACATCTTTGTACATCCAAATAATTCTTGATTACAAAAATTACAATAATTAATCATGGTAATTACAAAAGAGAGTCCACAAGGCTAATTAACTAGTTTTCCAATATAAGGAGCTAGTTTTGCACAAAGTCAACTTGTAACCATGCCATTAAAATAAAAGTAAATCCTACAGAAATTAAAAACATATTTAACCATGAACCTACATCCAATTAAATTTTTATTTGTGTATCATTCTAATTGCACATTAGGTGATCTTTTCCATCAATTCCAAAGAAACTAGTTAACATTCACCGCGAGGAATTGAGTCTAAATAACTGAATGAAAATGTAATCCATCCATAAAAAAAAGGGTGATAACCACATACTTCACAATAACATTTTATAAATATATCACATGGTTGTAGCATTCCATTTTTATGAAAACAAATATTTCAATCCACAACTAGTTATCAATTTTCACCGTAATTTACCTAGTTGCCAATTTAACTTTCCAAATGAAAATTAAAGACAAATATATGAATAATTTATCTCATATACATCATATCAGGGATCACATAAACTCATTTGGTTGTATATTTATTTCCATATATCGTCCATTAAATAACTCACAAAACTAGCTATTTCTACTCATCCAAATCAACTAGTAATTCTAGGAATCTATAAAATAGTTAAATACATAGCTCATAGAATAATTAAAACTCCATTATAAATATAAATAACATGTTTCATTATTCATACAATATGTATATTTCGTTCCAACATTTAGTCAAACACTTCATATGAAAAGTCACAAATCTACTCAAAACAATTCCATTGAAGGAGTTATAAATTAGAAATTGATCTAGAATTTCGGTAAACATTTCCAAAACACTATAAAGAAAATTTCCCCTCACATTCTTACACAAATTTAAATATTATTTATCATTCATAAGAATTAAAAGAATGCTCAGGAATTTTAAAAACACTTCATGTTCCAAGTCTCCAAACTATGCAAACCATCCAACCGAAGAACTAGTTTTCAAATAAAAGGTAGAAGCATCAAAGGGAAGTGTCTTCAACTATTCATAGGATACTATTCAATAAAATTACACATTATATAATTAAAATGGGAATAAATATCATTTCTATAGTATTTTTTTCAAAGAATAATTTCCCCAAACTATTTGTGCACAAAATCCCAAAAACTAGTTTCCAATTCCTTCACAAAATTTACTTGCATAATTAATAGATTGAATTCCATGAGTGGTTTCTTCCACATAGCTCATACGTTTCATCAAAAATTTCATGTGAATCCATAAATAAATCATATCATATCCAAATAAATAAAATAAACATGAGATAAAACACTTTTCTTTTCCAAATATGAAACCGAAATCGACCATGGCATGCTCCACCCAGTCATAGACACAATGCAAGAAAAAACTCACTTTGCGATGGTCACCCCTAATCCACAACCATGATGCCACAAGAAACAATGTACTAAACTAAAAATTATCTCAATAAATTATTCCAACAACAACCCAATGGTGTTTCTAGGAGTTTTGCACCTTCTGCGGATAGAAGCTATTCCTCTGATCTGAATGGTTCAGATCCAGAACAAATAGTTCACAATAAGGTTGGAAGACTTTCCCTAGAAGCTATAGACACCTAGAATACAATATTTGATGGATTGATATGGTTCTTCTCTTATGAAAAAAGGTCTCCAAGGAAATACCTCCATAAACACATCAAACACACAAAATATCAAAGATACTAGGACATCATCTATAGATCTATGTCAGTAACTAAGGAATCTGACAATAACATGCAAGATTATAACATAACAAGCATATGGGAAAGGAACCAACTTTACATTAATAAAATGAAAAAATAGTTTACAACCTATGCCTGAGTGTTGATATTCTCTTTCACAAAACCAACATCTTGTCCCCAATAGCTCCAACTTGCTCTCTCAATCTCTCTTGAATGACTTAGGAAGAATATCAAAGAAACAACATAAAATTACTCTCTCCTCAACCATGGAGAATGAGCCTACTTTTATAGGCTTGGAATGGATAGAGATGGTTGATAAATTGATGGGTGAAGTGGCTAGAATATTCTACAAGGATGGATCACAATCCCAACTGGCCCTAGTGATCATGGATAAGGGTGCCACAAAGCCTTCTTTCGAGAAGCTTCATGAGAACCTCTCTTTTTCACCTTTTACCAAGGGCACTGCTCTTTGCTCACCGTGGCAGAGCGGTGTTAGTCAAAACCACATCTTTATCAAGGGATAAAGGTAGTGCCATCACCTACTGCCAACACATTATAGGTGGTACTGAAGAAGGTACCGCTTTTTTACTAAAGGGTAGAGGCGGTGCTGGATTTTCATATATAATTTTAATGTCTGGACCAATATTCTTGCTTCACAATTTTGGATTGAGGGAAAGACTGAAGTTTTGGATCTTATCACATGTTTATGACGAGATTTAGGTATAAAATAATTCCTCGCAAATCATGAGGCTAGAGGTATACGGTAGGCAATAGATTTGGAAGAGAAAGTTATCACTTCGAGGAAAGAATCAGCTTGATCAGAGATCATCAACTAGGAATCTCCAATACATCAATACTTTTGGCTCATGAGAAAATGTGTCTTCATCATGGCTGCATACCAATACAAGGCAGATCCATGAGAGAGATAAACAAACATGGCTACTAGAACACAGTGTAGATCCATGTGATAGAGGACTCAAACTTGGACATAGCTACTAGATATACAATGTAGATCTATGTCATACAAACTCAAATTTGAGCATATCCATGACCATACAAATGTGGATCCATGCTGGTACTTCATACAATATACTCCATCGCAACCTAGGGAGAAAGCTATGAGTGCTTTTCAACAAATACCTAGGTTCTTCGTCTCGTCTTCCACAAAGTACGATTCTGTCCATGTGATTACAATGATTTGAAGTTGAACATGGTATAAACCACTTGATTATCGGTTAATGATGTGAACCGTTAAAAAGTGCGAGGGAGATCACCAATAATGTCAATGATTCCCAAGGTAATCTAGTACAATCTACTGAGCATGAATAGATGACTTGATGTCGAACGCTCATTCGAGTCTATCGATCAAAGGCCAATGATGTGAACCTATGTCGAGAGTGAGAGAATCTGTGATTGAGGCATACATATCTCAAGGTACTAAACTTGTTTCTAAGGCTAATTCCTGTATAATGATTTGATGTCGACAGGAATAGTATTATCAAAGGAGGGCCATGATGAATCCCACATCAATGACATGAAACTCGGAACAAAGTTTTGGAATGTTGTAGATAGTGGAACCATTAGACTGAATCAAATGTACTGACACAAAGGCTTGTTTTAACTGCAGAGGTAAACTTCTAATTTCCCTTTGAACATCAGGCGGCACGACAAAAGACTTGGCAGCATTGACTCGACGAGGAAGAACATGATACGACAATGGACGATGCAATATTTGAAAGACTCAAAGGAGTGACATGACTCATGAAAGTGGATCGACACAAAGACAAGCTGATTTACCCAATTGACAGAATGAAATACAGACAAGTGCCATGTTCAAAGGTGACGACAAACTGCCATATTATTTGCAAAATGAATTGATTCCCTTCCCTTAATTTTGTTAACATTTCATATGCTTAGCTAAAAAATCAGTATTTCATTTCATTTTCATAACAAAAGCATATAAACAGGATCACTGAAAGAAATAGTATCACAAGAAAAACACAGATTTATCCTGGGAAAACCCTAAAGGGAAAAACCCAACAAAAGCTTCCTCAATATAGATTCCCCAAAAGATAAAAGGTAAAACCAAAAGGTTGATCAAAGACTGATCCTCCTCCTTTTTCAGCTACTTCTCTCTCCTCCACTAATGCGCTACACAAGTGAGTTTGTGTGTTCCAAATTACAAGCGCCACACCTCTATTTATATTCATGTGTTCAGTTTAATAATTAAATCCGACATGTAGGCTCACGTTAATCATGTAGGCTCGAGTTACACATGTAAGCTCAAGTAACAACACTGGGGTCCTAATGACCCACCTTTACAATTAGAGGGGACTACCTCATGACTCTTATTAGTTCTTCCAATTAGAAGCATCGGTGTACAAATTAATACAATTGGTTCTCTTGGTAGGACCATCGGGGACCACAAAAAGATACATATAGAATATTCTTCGAAGTTACAATATTTCAACACTCCCCCTTAATGAAAAGGGTATTCTACAACAACATCAATAACAACAATAGTAGGAGAGAGATAGAGGACATTATCAACATCATCAGGGTAACACTCCTATAAATCATTGGAAGCTTTTCAACATCATATAGTCTTCATCTTCAATCTTTCATGACAACAACTCTTTGACCTTTCGATCAGCATCAACTTCTTTATCACTTTGAACTTTCTATCAGCAACATCTTGCACTTTGACCTTTCGATCAGCAACAACATCTTCAGCACTTTGACCTTTCGATCAGCAACATCTTCAGCACTTTGACCTTTTGATCAGCAGAAACATCTTCAGCACTTTGACCTTTCGATCAGCAACATCTTTAGCACTTTGACCTCTCGATCAGCAACAACATCTTCAGCACTTTGACCTTTCGATCAACAACATATTCAACACTTTGATCTTTCAATTAGCAGAAACATCATCATAATCACACTCTGATCTTTCGATCAGAAACATCATCATCATCACATTCTGATCTTTCGATCAGAAACATCATCATCATCAGCAACAACTTGCACACCACAGTGCAAAGACAAATAAGTCTTTGGATCTCTTTGGACTTAAAGTCTAGGGATGATGCAATCCTACCACATTCTTGACAATCGAAGTCACCAGATTTATTATGGGATAATAAGTCCCTATCACTTTAAGACTAAGTCCAATGATGATGCAATCCTACCACCTTCTCAATGACCGAAGTCATTGGATCTGTTCTGAACCGAAGTTCAAGGATGATACAATCTTGCCACCTTCTCGATGACCAAAGTTCACCGGATCTGTTCTAAACCGAAGTTCAAGGATGATACAATCATGCCACCTTCTCGATGATCGAAGTTCACCAGATCCATTCTGAACCGAAGTTCAAGGATGATACAATCTTGCCACCTTCTCAATGACCAAAGTTCACCGAATCCATTCTGAAATGAAGTTCAAGGATGATACAATCATGCCACCTTCTCGATGACCGAAGTTCACCGAATCCGTTCTGAACCGAAGTTCAAGGATGATACAATCCTTCCACCTTCTCAGTGACCGAAGTTCACCGGATCTGTTCTGAACTGAAGTTCGAGGATGATACAATCCTGCCACATTCTCGATGACCGAGGTCACCGGATCACTTCTGGACATATGTCCCGGGATGATACAATCCCTCTTCATTCTCGAGGACCAAGGCCACCGGATCACTTCTAGACATATGTCCCGAGATGATACAATCCCTCTTCATTCTTGAGGACCGAGGTCACAGGATCACTTCTGGACATATGTCCTGGGATGATACAATACCTCTTCATTCTCAAGGACCGAGGTCCCCAGATCACTTTAGAGCAAGTGCCCAAGGATGATACAATCCCACTACAACATTACTACTCCCCCTTTCGGGGAAGGTCTTTTCAAACAACACCAATATTGTCTTGAAAGTGTTCAAATTTTACTCAGGATAGAGGCTTTGTCAACACATCAGCAACTTGTTCATCAGTACTCACATACTGGAGCTTTATGACTCCTTTCTACATCATATCTCGAATGTAGAAATACCTGATTTATATGTGCTTTGATCTGTCGTGGAACACAGGGTTCTCTGTCATCTTTATACAACTTTGGTTGTCACATAGAATCACGGTAGTGTCCAACTCCAGGTTGAATAATCCTGACATCAGCTTTCGAAGCCATATGGATTCACAACTAGTAGAGAAAGCTGCTATATATTCTGCTTTGGCTGTGCTTAGAGCAACACTGGATTGCTTTCTGCTAAACCATGAAATCATAGCAGATCCCAGACTATAACATCCACATGATGTGCTTTTTCTATTTGAGATACTTCTGGCCCAATTTTCATTTGTATAGCCAACAATCTATACTCATGGATATTATCATAGTATAGACCAAAGCCTATAGTCCCATTCAAATATATCATCACATGTTTTGCAGCTACCAAGTGAACCCATCTAGGTTGAACAAGATATTGACTTGAGGTGTTCACAGCAAAACAAATGTCAGGTCTGGTGTTTGTTAAATACATCAATGAATCAATAATTTGTCTGTAATGAGTCACATCCACTAACTTTGATGAGTCATCAGCTAAAAACTTCAGGTTGGAATCCATGGGTATGGCCATGGCTTTGCATTCCAACATATTGAATATTTTCAATATCTCTACTACATACTTTCCTTGGTTGAGAAAGATTCCTTCTAAACTTTGCCATACTTCCAGACCTAGGAAATAATGCATTAACCCAAGGTCTTTCATCTCAAATTCTTCTGCTAGTTTCTTCTTGATTTCCATAATCTATTTCTCATTCCCTGTCAAGAATAAGTCATCCACATATAGTAGTAGGATGACAGGTTCATCTTCTACAACCTTGAGGTAAAGGTTAGGATCAGCTTCACTCTTGGTAAATCCCATGCTCGACAAGAAACTATCTATCCTTTCATACCAAGCTTGAGGAGCTTGTTTAAGACCATACAAGGTCTTCTTGAACTTGCATATGTGAGTATGTCTATCTTCAACTTAAAATCCTTGTGGTTGTTCTATGTATACTTCTTCTTCAATCACACCATTTAGAAAATTTGTTTTCACATCCATCTGGTGTAAGTCTCACTTCATCATGGATGCAAGTGCCATGATAGCTCTAATTGAAGTATACCTTGCTACTGGGGCAAATGTATCTTCATAATCAATTCCCTCTTTTCTAGAGAAACCTCTGGCCACAACTCTTGCTTTATACTTCTCGATACTTCTGTCAGCTGCATGCTTTATTTTTTATATCCATTTGGAGGATACTATACTCTTTTATTCTAGTTTGGGAACTATATCCCATACATCATTCTTCATTATTGACTGGTATTATTCAGTCATTGCTTCTACCCATTCTTTCTTCTATACTGCTTCTTCATAGTTTGTAGGTTCTTGATCTACAAGATCACACGTCAAGGCTACATAGTTGGAAAAAGTCTTGGGTTTCTTTCGTTCCCTTGTGGAGCCTTCAGGAGCTCCATATCTTTCTGCTTCTCGTATATCTCCATCATAGGGGATTCTTGTGATTCTGCCAGGTCATGTTCTTCAGGAGCTTCATCTTCAGGGAGACATGTTTCTTTATTTCTGGGAGATGCCTCTTCTTCATATACTTCTTCATGTTGGCACTTCTTGGATCTCTTGAGGGTTGCCTCTTCATCGAATGTCACATCTCAACTGATTTCCATGTGATGGAATCCAGGAATGTAGATTCCGAATGCTTTGTATACTTCACAATATCCAACAAATATCCCCTTCTTTCCGGAAGGGTCTAACTTCATTCTTTTCTCTTTTGGTATATGAATATATACTGGACAACCAAATATTTTGAGGTGACTTACCTTAGGATTATTTCTCGTGAACATCTCTTCTAAAGTCTTGAACCCAAGAGCATTGTGAGATATTCTATTATGTACATATACAGCAGTTCTTGCCGCTTCTGCCCATAGATGTGTTGGAAAATATTGATCATATATCATTGTCTTCACTGCTTCCATGATGGTTTAGTTCTTTCTTTTCGCAACCCCATTCTGTTGAGGATTGTACAGAGTAGTTAGTTCCCTCTTGATTCCAACATCTTTGCAAAAAGATTCAAACTCTTTTGAGGTATACTCTCCGCCATTGTTTGAAAGATTCTCTATCAAGGCTTTGAACTCCTTGAATTTTTAAACAATTCACTCTTTGCTTTCAAGAAGTATATCCAAGTCTTTCTTGAAAATTCATCAATAAATGTGATATAATATTCAAAGCCACTTAAGGATGTATAAGACATTGGACCACATACATCTAAATGAATCAATTCCAACATACAATTTGTCTTTGTTTCACTTTTTGGAAATGGATTCTTGATGTTCTTTCCCTTCGCACATCCTTTGCAAATGCCTTCATGCTTGATCTTCATGTCTGGTAATCCCGCCACTACTTTGTTCACATGAGGTAGAGCCTTGTGATTAATTTGGGCAAGCCTTCTATGCCATAGTTCACTAGGGTCAGTGGACTCATGCACAAGGGTTGTTTCTGAGTGCCCCTTGAGTTTATACAAGCCTCCTTTTTCTTCACCAATGATGATTGCATCTTCAATATTCTTTCCTTTGGACCACATGAGTAATTGGCCATCTATGAAAGCAACTCTAAATCCTTTCTTATCTAAAGCTGAGATAGAAAGTAAATTCTTCTTTATACCAGGTACATATAATACATCTTTCATCTTTAGGGGATTACCTGAATCAAGTTTGTAACTTGCTTCACCAACTCCTTTGATCGGATATTGATAGTCATCTCTTAGGGATACTTTCTGAGGAAAGCTCTTTTCTTCAAGTTTGGACAAATTTTTATTTTGTCCCGTCATGTGCTTTGAAGCACCACTATCAATAATCCAAGTGTCTTCTCTAGGTGTTATAGACCTAGAGAGTGCAGATAATAGCACATACTCGTCTGCATCTTCTTCTCTTGCTTGTTTTCTTGGAGGTCCTTCTTCTTCTTCTTCTTCATCTTCATCTTCTGCTAGATGAGCATGATGTATTTTTTTGTTGTTGATCCTCTTCCTATATTATTTCCTCTTCATAGGAAAATTTTGGGCAATATGTCTTATCTTACTACAATGAAAACATTCAAAATCAGAGTAGTCTCTAATGGGAGGATTTTCTCTTACCCTTTGTATTCTTCTGGGAGGTTGAGACTCCTTGAAATTTCTTCTCTTGAAATTAGATTGGCCTCTTCTTCTTTTGGTGTGAGTGGCTAGGGCTTGATCACCTTCTTTTAGTAAGGCTTCTCTATTTGCCACTCTAGTCTCCTCTTGAATGCAGTCTTCCCATACCATATCAAACTTCATGCTTTCTTTTCTGGCACACATCATTTGGATGAAGGAATCCTAGGGTGTAGTGAGACCATTAAGAGCATTCATAACCATTTCATCTTCATCAATATTATCTCCAATAGCTTCTAGTTTCTCTTTGATCTGAGAAACCCTTGTGAAGTAGTCTTGGATGGATTCTCAATGACTCATCTTGGTGCTCTTCAATTGAGCTCTTAGATTCATCTTTATGTTAATGTTCCTTCCCTCATACATTATGGATAGGGATTGATAGATTTCATTTGGAGTCTTCTTGGATGACACTTGAGGGATCAAGTGATCCTTGATGGAGTTAGCAATAATCCTTTCTGCCCTAATCATATCCTTTCTGTGCTTCTCCTTAGCTTCAGCTTCTTCAAGTTCTACAACTTCTTCTTTGACATACTTATCAAGATCATTCTCTTAGAGAATGAGACCAATCCTGCATTTCCATGCTCAAAAATTCTCTATGCCTTCTAGCTTGTCCTCAAGCTTAGTGCTTGGGGCCATCTTGTCAGAAAATCAAAAAAATTGAAATTTTGCGGAATGAGAAACTGAACTTACCAAGAGATGCGCTTGAATGAGGTGAGTTGACTGGTGTGATTGGATTCTGGAGATTTCAATTCTTCACCTTCTAAATCAGACTTGCAAGATTTAGCTTCTGCATCTTTTTGGTTCAGCAGTTTTCTTGTGCAGCTGTCAAACTAGGGTTTGATTTTCCCGAAGACTCACACACCCAAAAATCTTGATTGCAAGCTCAAAAGATGCACTTTGGGAGGGTGCAAATTTCTATGTAAGCAATTTTCCAAGACTCAAAAATTTTCCTGAAACCCTAATTTCTTCCGAGGAGAGAGAGAGAGGGCTATTTCACCTTGTGAAAGCTGTCCTATTCATGCTAGCTTTGATACCATGTTAAAATTTCATATGCTTAGCTAAAAGATCAATATTTCATTTCATTTTCATAACAAAATCATATAAACAGGATCACTGACAGAAACAGTATCACAAGAACAACACAGATTTATCCTGGGAAAACCCTAAAGGGAAAAACCCAGCAAAAGCTTCCTCAATATAGATACCCCAAAAGATAAAAGGTAAAACCAAAATGCTGATCAAAGACTGATCCTCCTCCTTCTCCATCTACTTCTCTCTCCTCCACTAATGCGCTACACAAGTGAGTGTGTGTGTTCCTAATGAGGAGCACCACACCTCTATTTATATTCATCTGTTCACTTTAATAATTCAATCCGACATGTACGCTCGAGTTACACATTTAGGCTCAAGTAACCACACTAGGGTGCTAATTACCCACCTTTACAATTATAGGGGACTACCTCATGACTCTTATTAGTTCTTTTGATTAGAAGCATCAGGGTACAAAGTAATACAAGTGGTTCTCCCGGTAGGACCATTGGGGACCACAAAAAGATACATATATAATATTCTTCGAAGTTACAATATTTCAACAAATTTCTCCACCATGATTGATGAGTGCCTCTTCTTTTTTTTACAAGTTCAAAGAGGGTAACAAACACTCATTATAGTTTAACTAAATACAAGTCCATTCTCATACATTTTACAAACCTGAGAAAGGAGGGGTTTGTTCCCAAAAAAGGGTCTCTCAGTGTTTAGTTTAGTGAGTCCAATGAAAGAAAACTCATTGTAGTTCAGGTTTAGAGAGTCTGAACAAACTAAAGAAGACTCTGAAAGGGGTCCTTTTTCATATAAATTAGTACCTAGGGCCCGAAAAAAGTATAAAATAATACTCGAGAGAACTCTTCCAGTCATGATTGGCTGGAGTATACCTTTTTCATAAGTAGTGCCACTTGGTTTGAAAAGGGGGTAAACTATCACCAGGAAGACAACTCTTTAGGTCCTTTTACGAGCATGAAGAAGACAAGTTCACTTGGCTATCTGTTCACATTTTAAGTGTCTGAAAAGAGATTAAAGAAGACTCCATTAAGGGGTTATTTTTTCATAATCCAATTTTAACGAGTCTTAAAAGCAGTAAAAGTACACTTGATACCTCTTCACTAACTTTTTAACGAGCAAGATGAAGGTATAAAAGGTGCTCAGAACCCTTTTCATGTTTGAACCAGATCACGAAAAAGCGATAAATTAAGCTCAAACCACTTTTCATGTTTTAACCAGAGCACGAAAAATGAAAGTAAGCTCAACACCATCTTACTATTTTTTAATGAGCTCGAAGATCAGTTGAAAGAATGCTCAAAGATTGGTTTCATTTTTACGCAAGATCAAAACCAATGGGTAAACTATGCTTGAAAAATCCCCTTAACATGATATACAGAGGTTGGAAGCTTTTCCCCGGCATGATTTCTAGAGAACCTTACCCATAGCATGGTTTCTAGGGGCTCGAAATTCCCCCCAAACTTCGTTTGATCTGACGATTCTTCTTCCATACCCAACCTAAAAAAAGAATGCTTACTAATGCAAAAATTTTCACTAGGGGGCAGGAAGAACGAGAATCAAGCCAGTGAAAAGAAGGTTCAATTTCTAACACTAAAGGGAATAATCGACATGAGGGAAATGGATATGTTTCATTTTTACACAAGCTTGAAACAAAAGGTAACTATGCTTGGAGAAAACTGACATGAAGGTCAAAACTTGACATGATGGTCAGGTGTTGTTTCATTTTTCAATGAGATTTACATAGGATAAGAACTATGCTCTCATGCATGGTTTCATTTTTATGCAAGCTTGAAACCAAAAGGGTAAACTTTGCTTGAAACAACCTATTTCATTTTTTAACGAGCTTGAAACAGAATATAAACTATGTTCAAGAAACTAATCCTACCCAACATGATATCCAGAGGTTGGTAAGATGCCCCCAGTACATAAAAGCTAGTGAATTAATTTCAGTATGATTTCCATAGGCTAGAACCATGACCCCATTTTACCTATAATGGGTAGAAGCTAACTAGAAGAAGGGGAACGAATCACAAGAACATGCAGAACATTTAGGGTAGTCTGGTTAGTAGGAAGCATGCGATGGTCAGGTTGTTGATGTATATGTAACTTCGGAATGTATTCTTCTATGTATTGTAACCCGATGTTTATTCTAGGATGTTTCTATTATGTATTTGAGTCATGTGGTCATGCCCCGATGTTCCGATCAGGAGGATTAATAATGTAATCAAGTCATATCAAGTCATTAGGTAAGTCCCAACAGTTTCGGGGCACTTGAGTTATTATACACTAATTAAGGTGTAGGCTCGAGTAGTAATTATTAGGTTGAGCCTACATGTGAAAAGACAATTCAAGTGAACAGATGAATATAAATAGAGAGTGAGAGTCTCTCTATTTATCACTTGTGAAATACATCACTTGCTCTCCCAAGTGTGGGGCACTACTGAAGAAGGAAATTTTGGGACTAGATAGAAGACAGAAGACTACTGTTGTTTTGGGAGATCTCTTACTATTTTGGTGCTGATTCTATCTTACAGGAAGTTGCGGGGTTTTCTCCTTTATGGTTTCCCCGAGGAAAACTCTTTGTGTCTCTTGTCTCTTGTGATGTGCTTATGTTTTATTGATGTGCTTGTTATTCTCTCAGTGAAAAGATCCTAAGATCATAATGCTAGTTTAATGTGATGAAAAACTAACATGGTATCAGAGCTAACCTGAGAAGAAGACATTGTGCAGCTACAGGAACTAGGGATTCCTATATTGTGGATCTTCCTCCACATATTTTCAGCAAAAGTATGCTAAGATGACTCTCCATTGAAG
This sequence comes from Pseudotsuga menziesii, assembly GCA_001517045.1. Classification (NCBI taxonomy): domain Eukaryota; kingdom Viridiplantae; phylum Streptophyta; class Pinopsida; order Pinales; family Pinaceae; genus Pseudotsuga; species Pseudotsuga menziesii. The sequence goes on along the minus strand of LPNX010657961.1, from coordinate 220,845 downwards.
GGTGCATCTTTCTGTCGATGTGGAATTCAATTTCAACCATTTTCAGTTTCGATGTGGAAATTAGGGCTTTCTACAGAAAAGGAATCTTTGAGTGAGACCAGCATAGGATTTTTCTCCTCATAAAAACCAAATTTTAGAGACCTGGATCAATAAATTTGGTTGGGTAAAACTCTGGGAAAGTCAAACCCTAGTTTGACCCTGAGCTAGGAGAAACCCTAAATACTAAAACTGCTACGTTTTGGTACAGTCGCTATATTCTGCGATTGGAGAAGTCTCAGAAGCTGAAAATTTCAAGGGCCAAATATAAAATCCTTATGAAGCCGGTGTCGAAAAATCAGACTCAGATTCGCTATACTCGAGGAGATATGATCTCTCCAAGTTAGGGTTCCAGCCTCTTCCAGAATTCATCCCTAAACAGGACATATGGGGAGATCTGCAATATCTTGAGCTACAGAGGTCCAAATGGAATTTATGAAGATGTTCCAGAAAGGGAACGGACTTTAATTTCATTTTTATAAATATCAGACTTAGAAGATGAAACAGTGACACGTGGCATGTCGTACAACTTCGTTGTTCTGAACAGTCCTGTAACAGGTCACCTTGGGAAAAGGATCATAAATCCCAAATGGTGAAACAAATTATGATGAAACCTATGGTGTTGGATCAGGGACATGTGAGGTTACCTCAATGAGAAATTTTAGACACATAGAAGCAGTAATTTAGGAGATATCATAGAAGCAGTAACATGCATTTCTGCAGAAGAAATTGGAAAATTAGGGCTTCCTGTTCCGGGAGCTTCCCTCCACTGTTTTCAGAAAAGGAGTACATTGGACAGCTCCATTTGAAGAGATCTATCTGTTTATCCAATCAGATCTGAAATATTATAATTTTTGAAAATTAGGGTTTCTATGACAAACCCTAGATCAGCGAACTCCGGGACAAGGACGGACACCTCAAATCGGTAAGATCTAATACTTTGCTATTTCCATTTGAGGTTCTCATTTCAATATGATATATCATGTCAGCTTGGTGACAAGCTTTGGGAAGTTGACAAATTCCAAGCCTGGAAGTATCTGATCTCTCTGAAGAAACTGGATTGGACACCTACCTGAGTATAGAGGTTCCAGTTTTGGAGGGAGACGAGGTTAGTAGCCTTTCACAAGAAGAAATTGGTCAAGGCCAAAGAAGACAACATGCTCATGCTGCAGAGGATGATGAACCATCCAGAAAGAGATCCAGATATGAAAGTGAATATTCTTCAAGAAAGGATGAATATGTTCTGATATCATCTCTCATAGGTAACATTACTCATGGAAGTGATGATTGGCTTATAGACAGTGGGGCTTCCAAACATATGACAGGATTCAAGGAATCCTTTGTAAGACTGTCAGAACATGAATCACCTCACAAGGTGACACTAGGAGATGACTACCAATATCCAATAACAGGTAGTGGGGAATCTTCATACAAGCTAGACTCTAGTATGTCTCTAACAGTGAAAGAAGTATTGTTTGTGCTAGGATTGAAGAAGAACCTTCTCTCCATTTCAGCATTGATGCAAAAGGAATGCGGGTTGCATTCATAGATGGTCAAGTCATCATATGGCCAAAAGGAAAGACTATCGATGATGTGGTAGTGATTGAAGAACAAGAAGGAGGATTGTACAAATTGAAGGGATATCCAGAACAAGCCTTGATCCATGACACAGTAGAGCCAAATGAGCTTTGGCATTACAAAGCACTACCTTTTGCAAGCAAAGCTGTTGAAGGTCTTCCAGAATTTCAATCTATTTGAAGGGAAGAACAAAATCAGAATATGACTTAAAGAAACCAGTTGAAGAATGTGAAGATCCAGAATGCAGAAACCATGCAGCCATAAGAGTCTCTCAAATCAAAGAACAACTTGAAGCGGTAAAAGAAAAAGTGAAGAATGCAAAAGTGGTGATGGCCACCTTGAATGGCCTCCCAGGATCGTGGAATCCATTCATGTGAGGAATGTGTGCTAGAAGGAAGTGATTACTTTCAATAGACTCTAGAAAGAGAACTCACAAGAAGAAGAAGCTCCACCCATAAGAAGAGAAGATAAGACGGGAGCTTTTGAAGATCCAGCTCTCACCATCCAAAGAAGATCCCTCAAGAAATGAGGAATACAAAGGACTCAACTCTAGAAGAACCTCTTATCCATACTAACATTTGGATAAGAAACGATGCTATCATGAATGAAGAAGACGATGAAGTTGAAGGCTCAAGAAACAGTCTACCCACGAAACAAATAAAGATAAGTATTCAATTGTCATTTCATGATATTATTTTGTTATGCATTTGTTTATATTTAGTTATTGTATTATGCATGATAGGATGTTTGCATTAATGATAGTATACTACTAATATGCATGTGATGGGTAAGTAGCTCATGGTGCTATACAAATTCTCCATTGCTACTTATCTAGAATGAAACCTCTTTGCTGACATATTGGATTAGTGCACAATCTCAATGTTGTCCTGGTAGAGATGGAAGACATCTAGAAAGTTTCAGTAAGATACAGATGAATGTTGTATTGGCTAAAGTAGTTGCATGATCATATATTTATGCATAAGTGTTTGCTAGTATAAATATTCCTTATGAAATGTTTCTAACCATACAATTGCATTTGACTTGTAGGAAATACCGCATACATAATCACCTACAAGCAAAGAAGAATGAAGACTTGTTCCGAAGAGCAAGTGACGACATTTCAAAATGAAGAATAATATGACGAGTGCAGTGACATCATTGATGCAGAACCTTCCAGCCACCAAGAAGAAAGGAAAGACCAGTTCAAGAAGAATGATGTCAGGGCGTAGTATCAATACATGAAGAGAAGTTCATAGCTCCATCATGCAGTAGATGGAAACATCATGGGATACAAAGTAAGAGTTGAAACACATACATGATGAGATTAATGAAGATATTAACCTTTTCTACAAGGTCGAAGATGCAAGTCTATACATTAGATGGTCACATAGAATATTAGTAGCATAGGAAGCTACTTGTCACTCCCGTACAGAATGTTTCAGTGCATAGAGTACAGAAGACAGAGGGAGTATGATGCTCCACTTCAGAGGGAGTGACTATAGAAGATCTAAGGTTCGACATGGTATGACAGGATGGGAAGATTACTGATGACTCTAGGCTTTACTAAGAGTAAAGTGGATTCCAACCTTTGCTTCAAGGTTGAAGGCGGAAGACCAGTGATGCTCCTGTTATGTGTCGATGCACTTTTTTTTTAGGTATGGAGGTGTGGAAGAGTGTAGATGGAATCTTCCTTGGACAAGGGAAGTATGCAGTAGAGATCCTGAAGAGGTTCAGGATGATGGACTGCATGACCACACCTATGGCATCGAACATGAAGTTGTTAAGTGATGCTTCATCAGAGATGGTTGATGATATGATTGGGTCCTTGATGTACCTAAGACCAGATATTTGCTTTGCTGTGAACACATTGAGACATGTTCACCTGATGATTGCAAAGCATGCAGGGGTACAGTTGATTATGGGCTCAAGTACGATGCGACTCAGAAGATTAACCTGGAAGGTTATGTTGATTTAGATTGGGCAGGCGGTGCCATCGACAGGAAGAGTACTTCAGGATGTTGATTCAGTATGGGATCAGGTGTGATCTCTTGGTTTAGCAGGAAGCAATCTTGTGTGGCACTAAGTACAGCTGAAGCAGAGTATGTCGCAGCTTGTTCAACTAGTTGTGAGGAAGTATGGCTGTGGAAGCTACTGTCTGATATATTTGATCTCCAGTTGGATGCTACTTGTATACATCATGAAAACCAGAGTTGCGTGAATTTGTCAGAGAATCCAGTGTTTCATGACAAGTCAAAGCATATTGAGATCAAGTATCACTATATCAGGGATATGGTGCAGAGAGGAGTAGTGAATCTCTTGTATGTTGCGACGGAGGAACAGATAGTTGATGTATTGACGAAGCCATTAGCTAGGCTGAAGTTCGAGTACTTCAGAGAGAGACTTGGTGTTCTTCATATCGAGGCTTCCTCCCAGAAAAAGTGATGAGACCCATAGCCATTCTGACATGGTGAGAGGATTGGTTCCTTCCATGGTCAGATGTAAGGGCTAAGCCATTCTATCATGGTGAGAGGATTGGTTCCTTCCATGGTCAGATGTAAGGGCTAAGCCATTCTATCATGGTGAGAGGATTGGTTCCTTCCATGTCATATATGAGTGCGGAGATCCATAGCCATTCTGACGAGTAGGTCAGATATAAGGGCTGAGCCATTCTGTCATGGTGATAGGGTTGCTCCCTTCCATGTCAGATATGAGTGTTGGCCATTCTGTCGAGCAAGACAGATGTAAGAGCAATTGCCATTCTAGGAATGGAGGCACCTGGTCAGTTACCAGGAACACTCAGTGTAAGAACTGAGTATCCATTCTGACATGGTGAAAGGATTGGTTCCTTCCATGGTCAGATGTAAGGGATGAACCATTCTACTCATGGCTAAAGGATTAAGTTCCTTCCATGTCAGATGTGAGTGTTGGCCATTCCGACGAGCAGGTCGGATGTAAGGGCAACTGCCATTCTCTAGGAGTATGGAGGCACCTGGTCAGTTACCAGGTAGCTCAGTCGAGGAGGACTGGGGGCCATTCTGATATGATTGTTGGGATGTGTTCCCCTCATGATCAGATATGAATGCATTCCCTTCCATCATTGTGAGAAGGATGTGTTCCCGCCTGGATGGATGTAAGTGCTGAGCCTTGTCACAAATGATAGTAGGTGTGTCCTATCATGCTGGTGACTATAAATGTTGTGCCCTTTCACAGATGATAGTAGGTGTGTCCTATCATGCTGGTGACTGTAAGTGTAGTGCCTTTTCACAGATGGTAGTAGGTGTGTCATACCATACTGGTGATTGTAAGTGCAGAGCCTTTTCATAGATTGTAGTAGGTGTGTCCTACCATGCTGGTGATTGTAAGTGCTGAGCCTTTCCACATATGGTAGTAGGTGTGTCCTACCATGCTGGTGGATGTGAGCACTGTGCCTTTCCACAAATGATAGTAGGTGTGTCCTATCATGCTGGTGGTTGTAAGTGCTGAGCCATTTCACAGATGATAGTAGGTGTGTCCTATCATGCTGGTGAATGTGAGTGTTGGGCCTTTCTGATGGGATTGTAGTTTACTACATGATCAGATGTGAGTGCTGTGCATGCCTTTATGACGAGCAGGTCAGATATAAGTGCTGGGAGAAGACCTACATGAGGGTAGGCCTACAACCAGCATGAAAAAGGGTTGGCTCTGTAGAACTTCCTATGACGAGAAGAATCATGAGATAGCACCAGTGTTGATCCAGATCGAGTGATGATCCAGATCCAGTAATGATGATCCAGCAATGATGATCCAGATCGAGAGATGATCCAGATCGAGTGATGATCCAGATCCAGTCCAATGATGTTGATCCAGATCGAGAGATGATCCAGATCCAATGATGATGTTCGATGATGATCTAGATCGAGAGATGATCCAGATCCAGTGATGATGATCCAGATCGAGAGATGATCCAGATCCAGTGATGATGATCCAGATCGAGAGATGGTCCAGATATGAAGATGACTTGAAGACAAACATGACTTGAAGGCGAGATGATCCAGTTGATACAGAGAAGAAGACCAATGCTGAAAATTGTGCCGAAAGAATACCTTCCTAGTTAAGAGGGAGTGTTGATGTATATGTAACTTCGGAATGTATTCTTCTATGTATCTTATGTATTGTAACG
>LPNX010657961.1:137109-214859 GCA_001517045.1 Pseudotsuga menziesii | reverse complement strand
AAGAAGGAAATTTTGGGACTAGACAGAAGACAGAAGACTACTGTTGTTTTGGGAGATCTCTTACTGTTTTGGTGCTGATTCTATCTTAGAGGAAGTTGCATGGTTTTCTCCTTTATGGTTTCCCCAAGGAAAACTCTTTGTGTCTCTTGTCTCTTGTGATGTGCTTATGTTTTATTGCTGTGATTTTTATTCTCTCAGTGAAAAGATCCTAAGATTATAATTCTAGCTTAATGTGATGAAAAGCTAACACAGGTATTACAAAAGAAAGTTGATCAGTGGTCACAATATTCCCATCATGGGGAAAATGCATAACTCCAAAGAGTGTGGGCACTACAACCTTCATGGAGTAAACATAATCACGTACAACGAGAAAATTGAAATCTAAAGGACCTTGGACCACCATAACATCAATACAGACATTTTTCCCTCCTAAAGTAATAGGAAAATGAGGAAGGATCACTAAAGGTGCAGTAGGCCTATGATTAAAATCCAATATCTAATCGATGGTTGGCACAAGCTAAGGATAGAATACTAACAGAATCCCCTTCGTCAACAATAGTGCGAAGCATCCACCTAGAAGTAACATTCACAACTATCTGGAAAGGAACACTCAAATGAAGACGATACTCTGTTAGGTTACTCCAGTCAAAGGAAATAACCTCAGTACTTAGAGAGGGTTCGGTCGAAAGAGAAAAAATTTCCTCTTATCGAGAAAAATCATAACAAAGCATAAAAACTTCAGTAGGTTTTAGTTCACTCTCTACTGGAAGAGAAGAACAAGACGAATATTTGGTCAAAGTGACTACTTCAGTCTTAACACTCTCTAACGAAAGAGTGGAATCGGGTGGAGATGACATTGACTCAAGCACTTTAAATTCACTCTCTAAACGAAGAGTGGGATCAACCACGGATGAATCCGAATTGACCACTTGATCACTTGTTGGAATCACCTATTGATGATCAATAATATTTTCCAACCAACGCGAAGCTTCATCTATTCTTGTACAAATAAAAGTACGATGCATAGCCTTGCATATCAAACACGGATACAATACTTTACCTTTACGACCTTTTACTAATGGGTCCCTAGTTGAGGGAGTATCATCAACGTGATGATCAGAGGTTGATGAAATGGACGGTTTGGACTTTTTAGACCACTCTTCTTGTACATGGGAGAGATCAGGACACTCCTTAAGAAGGTGGTCCCCCTTGCAAAGCTTACAAGGGAACATGGGTTTCCCAGGAATTCTCTTAGAACGAGCATCATCAAGAGAAAATGGTTGTTGGTTTTTCTCTTTATTATCCTTCTTCTTGTTACCCTTCCCTTTCTTCTTCTTCTTATCCACCTAACTACTAACTGTGGATATTTGGTCAAGCGAAGAAGAAGGGATGAAGCCACAACCGGCAAAGAAGGAGCAGGATTACGTAAAGGTCAATCCTCTCTCAGAGGAGAGGTGACATTTGAGGCATTAGGTGTAACAGGAATTATTGGATTAAATATCCAGACCGGTAATCCTATAGTTAACCCAAGAATATTTAGAGTGGCAATAAAGGGAGAACCAATACCTTCAGTTGGAGGGAATACAAAAGGTACACCTTGGAAAGGGACCTCTTGAGTGGTAGTCCCAGATGGGGATGCCATCTCTAAAATCTCTAAAAACCCCTTAACTACCACGCACAAGTAAAAACTACTCAAACTAAAAGCAACAAGAAAACATGTGAAAGGAGTGGATAGGAGTCACGAACCTCACAGGACAGGCTAAAAGGATAACTCAAATGGTTTGAGGATTCCTAAAAGGGTCTCTCGATATACGCTAAATACATGGGAGCTCAAATATGTAGTGGTGTCATCTAATGCACAACCATTTGACAAGATCCTTCTGATATAATACCGAGTACATGAAGTACCTTTCAATATACCTCAAGGGTATGTGAAAGGACGTTTGATATACCATACGTACATGGAATAAATGCAAGCCCCCGGGATACAGTGCTGGCAAATAATGATAGCTGCCACGCTTATCGACGTCGAAACACGTCACTAACCTAACACTCAAATTGCTAAAATATTTAACCTAGTACTACCGTTAATTTTATCTTGTGCGGTTACATGGAACCATGGAGTGAAAACTTGAAATTAAAGAAGATGCACACTAATCTAAATGATAATGTAAGTTTTCCTCTTCAATGAAAGTCTACCTAAAAGAGGGAGAGATATTTACTTTCCTTTCCAAAATGCACACCCAAATGCAAATGCAATTCTATCTTTCCAAACGTAAAGTAAAATATCAATGCACCCCAAACAATATTTAAAGAAATTAAAAAAGAGATCTAGAGAACATGTAATATAAATAAACCAAAAATGTTTCCTATCTTTTCATGCTTGAAAAAGATGCATAAAAACTTAATGGAAAACTGATTTCACTAACGTTTCCAAACAAATCTAACTCTAATGCATGCAAAGTCAAAAACACATATTTCTTCTTAATGAAAGTAAGATCCGAAACTTCAAACAATCAAGCACAAAACAAGAAGAAAATCATTCAACATGCTTGCGAATAAAGAAAAGGAGAGAGAAAACTAAAACTTCTCTTTGGAACAGACAAGGAAACGAAGAACCAATCTCTCCTACCAAGCACTGAAAAAATCGGCATGCAAAAGGAAACAAAATTCACCCCAAGCAAAGAAAGACTCAGAAAACATGGATCACTCGCGCATTCCAAGTCCAAAACATACCCATGAAAATGAAATGTATATTTTTCAATTCTAACAAATAATATCTACAAAAAATAGCAAGAGGTTTCAAGAAAAGAAAAGAATGCAAAATCTAATGCAAGAAACATAAACTCTTCTTTAAATGTATAAATAATATAACAATCAAAGTGATTGCAGAAAATACACTTCATTTTCATCAAAAGGTAAGCCAAAAACACACAAATATCAAAATACAAAAGCCATAGTTTTGAAATCAAATAGGAACTAAAAAGCCTACCTGGCACCACTTCCAGAGGGTCGCTGACAGAGAGGTTTTGCTCTTGCACCACTTCTTGATTTTTGATCACAAGTAGTGGCACCACTCCCTACTAACTTTGTTCAAGTGGTGGCACCACTTATTTCCTACTGTGGATGAGTGGTTCCCTGTAGATGTCCAAACACAAAAATATGGTGAAAAAGTAACGTTTAATCACTATGCAACTGGAATTTAAACCATGAATTAACAGTATTTAAGAGTACAGAAAGTCAAAAACCTCAGATCTAAATAGATCTGAAGCTACCAAACCAATAACCACTAGATCAGTTAATGGATCTGATTGAACTGACAAAGAACGGGAGCTTGAATTTTGGACAAGTGTTTTAAAAAGACTAAGGAAGATCACATTAGCTGAAGCTCTTCCCTAGCAAAGTCGCTAGATTTGTTTCTAGTAATTTTGCACCTTCTGCGGACAGAAGTTGTTCCTCTGGTCTGAATGGCTCAGATCCAGAACAAATAGTTCACAATAAGGTTGGAAGACTTTCCCTAGAATCTATAGACACCTAGAATACAATCTTTGATGGAGTGATATGGTTCTTCTCTTATGACAAAAGGTCTCCAAGGAAAGACTCCAAAGGGTCCCTTTTGGTATGATTTAGTCTCTAGGGCCCAAAAAAGTGTAAAATAATACACAAGAGAACTCTTCTGGTCATGATTGGCTAGACTGTTCCTTTTTCATAAATAGTCCATCTAAACTGAAAATGAGATAACCTACCGCCGAAGAGACGAATCTTCAAATACTTTTACGAGTATGAAGAAGACAAGTACTCTACAAACTTTTCATATTTAGGGAGTCTGAAAAGAGTTTAAAGGAGACTCCATTAGGTCTCTTTTCATGATAAAGAGTTTTACGAGTCCGAAAAGAATAAAAAAAAGACTCGGATTTGATACTGGTTTTTGAGTGCGCGATCAAAGTATCGAAACGAACACTCGAGAACGTTTTTCATTTTCAAAAGTACAAAAAAGTCAAAAAAGAACTTCCCATTATACTTTACTAGTTATTTTTGTCTCTGCAAGACTTAAATGACCATTAGTTTCCCAAAATATTCGAAAAAAATGACTTTCATGAACTATATTAAAGGGTATTTTTATAAAAATTATTTTTAAAACGTAAAAAACCCTAAAAATAGGCTGTAATAGTCTAATTAAATAGTAAAAAACAATTCATTTCATCGTTTACTAATCTTGGAGAGCATTTTGGGTAGTTTGGAGCCAAAACTTCAGCTATACTTCACAAGAGCATCCATCGCCTATTTTTCATACCGTCAGCTTCAGGTAACAACTAAACCCGTCCCATTTTTTTTCAAGGTTTCCAATTTTTTATTTTCATGGTTTTTTGAGCTCATAGGCCAAACCTAAATCATGAACTGAGGGCACCGCTCCCAGCCTTACAAGAAAGGCAGTGCTCAACGGAAACCGCTTTTCTTCAATTAGACACAGGTGGTGGCATCGCTCTATCTTAACTAGGAAGAAGCGGTGTCGGTCGTGGGAATCAAAAAACATTTGTCCTGGCCAAAATAAAAGTTTAAAAGCAATTTTAATGATTGGGAATGCTTCTAAATGGCTTTTGAATTGTTTTGGCAGTTTTGTTGGAAAAAAATGGTTATCCAGTAAGAAAGGCAACATGACCTAGATGATGTCGCTATTGCAGGAGATGCAGGTTGTGTGAGTGCCCTACGGTGTTGTGACCTTTTTAAGTTCTTCCAAACCCCCAACATGATCTCCCATCCCTGTTTGTTAGAATATATCCTACAAATGTGGAACCCAAAGCAGCAATACTTCGAGGTAGGAACTCATGTTTTAACCATAGAGGTAGAAGATATCTACTTCTTGATAGGGTTGTCCAAACGAGGGGACCCTATCTCTCTTACTGGTTCCTGAGGAGGGGATGTGACTACTCAGGAGCCGATCAATCATCATTGGAAGCCTGGTACGAGAATGTCAGGTAAGAAGATTCTAATTAGGGTTGTGGTGGATATGCCACTTTGCACCATTCTATTCATCATGCAGAGGTTGGCTGGAATCCAAGGACCTCATTAGGAATCCCAGGAACATATTCTATATACCCTGGAAGTTATGGCACCTATGGTTTACAACTGGGCAGAAGCACTTCTTCCTGTATTCAAGGACTAGCTAACAAAATGTTTTCAGGGAGAACTAAAGCAGTTTGGTTTTGAGTCCATTTTAGCCTGCTTCTTCTTTGAGAGGATGCCTCTCATGAGACCCCATGTGATATTCACTGAGCTTAGGGAGAGAGACCCACGCATGCTGAGGTGCATCGAGATCATGGTTCATATAGGTGGTGGCAGGGTCAAGGTGAAATTCAAAGCCACTTTCTTCATTGGCTACAAGAGAAAATCCTCATGATAGAGGATTATTCCTATGCAATGACTAATTTTAGAGGTGACCCTGATCTACCACTACCATCTAGTGCTCAGTGGGGGGATATCAGTAAGAAGAAAAACCCTAAAATTTTGATTTTTTTTTTATGTTTTTTATGTGTAGTAACAAGACCTAATGTTTACATGCATATGTTGGTGGTGCACGGCTTAGAGGATCTTCTCCGATCGATAGACAATCTGGGGCTCAATTCGTTCACAGGGGTGATGACCACCTTACTGAGTTGGAGGAGAACTTAGAGCAGCTAACTCTTGACATTCCTGATGCGGCGATAGATGACCTTCCCATGAGGTATCAGAGACATACTATAGGAGTGTCAGGCCGCTTCAGCCGACTGCTTCGTAGGGTAGCACAGGATATCATGTGCTATCATGATCATCACTAGATAGTGGAATGCATGATGTACTACTGAAATCTCACTAGATTCATGGTTTTTTGTATGATTTTTTATTTCCTAAAAGCCACAGTGCTTCAGACGAGGTCTCGTGACCACATTTTTTGTAAAAAACACTTTATATATCTATATATATATATATATATATATATATATATATATAGACTTATTACTGGTGTTTATATGTCTCAAATGGAAATCATATTTACATGAGTTTTATGTGTCATCTACAGTTTATTTTACAATGAACCATTTTATTTTACAAGTTATGAATTATAAATATACTAGTCTAGGATGTAGTTTGCTAACGAATCAACAACCCTATTATCTGACCTAGGGACATGCCTATAAGTAATACACTCGAATGACCTTTCTAATAAACACACTCTCCAAAATAAACAGAAAATTACCGTGTTTCTGATGGTATAGACATTGTTTAGATGACAAACCACTAATTGTGAATCCATAAATACTACCAAGTCATAAATGTCTCGAGATGCAGCCTGAGTCAGTAGATCTTTTACCGCTTGATAATTGGCTATGTTGTTGGTAGCGGGATCAATACAAACTACTCTTGAACTGATCAAGTCATGATTCGAGGAATACAAAACCCAAGCAGCTGAAGCAAGGTTTAGGGTATGACGGCAAGCACCATCAATGAAGCCGTAAAAAGCCATTCGATCTACATAACCAAAACATGGTATAAACAGTTTGGACACTAAACTCAACACCATACTGAATCAAGACACAACACACTGAAAGCCAATAATATACATATATACAAGGTACCATACAAAAATTATTTAAGCATAGTACCTCTTCAGGTACAACCCATTGCAAGTTTTCCTGAAAGGTATCCCGTCATTATCTACGAGCTCGTAAGATCCTTTCTCTAAAACTTTTCTCTAAAACTTTGCTAACGACAAAGGGACCATACCACATTGACCTTTGATCAAGAGATTCGACTGAGTGTTTGACATCAAAACATCTATTCACACTTAGTAGATTGTACTAAAGTACCTTGGGAATCAAGGATAATTTTAGGGGCGAAATTTAGCCCATGGGCTATTTTTCCATGTTTTTTTTCCAAAAAGAGATTCGTTAATTTGTATTTTTTGAAGCCCTATTTGACCCAATTTTGATGGGGTAAATTTTTTTCACTCTAAAAATCACCACACTATTATATAAACGATATAAAATCCTTAGAATTTGAAATATTTTTAGAAAAATATCGCCAAATATTTTATAGTTGACATTTTAAGAATTGGTAAGATTCGCCAACAATTATACACTTTTAAATAAGTATGGTTCCTTAAAATCATCCCTGTTGGGAATCATTGACATTAATGGTGATCTCCCTCGCACTTGTTAATGGTTCACATCATTGACCGGTAATAAAGTGGTTTCTACCATGTTCGACTTCATATCATTGTAATCACATGGATAGAATCATACTTTGTGGAAGATGAGATGAAGACCCTGGGTGTCTATTGGAAAGTACTCATATCCTTCTCCCCAGGTTGCGATGGAGTATATTGTATAAAGTACCAGCATGGATCCACATTTGTATGGTCGTGGCTATGCTCAAATTTCTGTCTGTATGACATAGATCTACATTGTATGTCTGGTAGCTATGTCCAAGTTTGATTCCTCTATCACATGGATCTACGCTGTATTCTAGTGGTCATGTTTGTTTATCTCTCTAATGGATATTCCTTGTATTGGTCCACAGCCATGATGAAGACACATTTTTCTCATGAGTCAAAAGTATTGATGTATTGCAAATGCCTGGTTGATGATCTATGATCAAGCTGATTCTTGCCTCGAAGTGATAACTTGCACTTTCAAATCTCTCACCTATCGTATCCCTCTAGCCTCATGCTTTGGGGTCATTCTGTTATACCTAAATCTTGTCATCATCATGTGATGAGATCCCAAACGTCAAGGTTTCCCTCAATCCCAAATTGTGAAGCAAGAACATTAGTCCAGAAATCAAATTTGTATATGAAAATCTAGCACCGCTTCTACCCTTTATTCAAAAAGTAGTACCTTCTTTAGCACCTCCTGTAATATGTTGGCAGTAAGCAGTGGCACCACTCTTACCCTTCAAGCAATGCGTTGTTTTGACTAAAACTGCTCTATCATAGTGAACTAGGAGTGTTGTCCTTGGTAAAAAGTGAAAAAGAGAAGTTCTCATGAAGATTCTCAAAAGAAGGCTTTGTGGCACCCTTATCCCCGATCACTAGGGTCAGTTGGGCTCGAGATCCATCCTTGTAGGATCTCCTAGCTACCTCACCCACCAATTTCTCAACCATCTCTATCCATTCCAAGCCTATAAAAGCAGGCTCAATGTCCATGGTTGAGGAGAGAGTAATGTTATGTTGTTTCTTTGATATTCTGGCCTAATTCATTCAAGAGAGCTTGAGGGAGCAATTTGGAGCTGTTGGGGACAATATGTTGGTTTTGTGAAAGAGCATATCAACACTAAAGCATAGGTTGTAAACTATTTCTTCATTTTATTAATGTAAAGTTGGTTGATTTCCCATATACTTGTTATGTTATAATCTTGCATGTTATTGTCAGATTCCTTAGTCATGGACAGAGATCTATAGATGATGTTCTTGTATATCTGATATTTTGTGTGTTTGATGTGTTTATACAGGTATTTCCTTGGAGACCTTTTGTCATAAGAGAAGAACCAAATCACTCCATCAAATATTGTATTTCGGGTCTCTATAGCTTCTAGGAAAAGTCTTCCAACCTTATTGTGAACTATTTGTTCTAGATCTGAACCATTCATACCAGAGGAACAGCTTCTGTCCGTAGAAGGTGCAAAATTCCTAGCAACAATTTTGGCAACTCCACTGGGGATTGAGGACAATTTGGCGAATTCACAATTTTGGATTGAGGGAAACACTAAATTTTGGGATCTTATCACATGCTGATGACGAGATTTAGGTATAACAAATGGAAAGTATGATCTCTACTTCAAGTCCATGGAAATTTCAGTGGTTCGAGGACAACAATCGAACCACAACCCAATGGAAAGTACCACTTTCAATCCAACACAATTGAAATGGATTCAGGACAAATACCAGTGGCTCCAAAGTAACTAATATTGGGAACATACTGAACAAGGATATTATACCAAGAGCAATAGAGTCAAAACACAAGTTCCAAACACAAGCACAAGAGAAAAATCATGAACCAACACACAAGAGTGACTTCCAACATAATCAAATTGAATTCATTCATGTGAAATTCAAATTGGAAGAGAGAGGGACACAAACATGAGAGTTACATTCCAAAAATAGAAAATAGGAGTTACACATCAAGCGGCTACACCAAGAGGAACACTAATCCAAATTATGAGGATGCACTAGGAGAGAGAGAGGAACTCCAAATAAAAATTAATAATAAGTAAAATAAAACATAGTGACATAACACGTGAGAGTACATAACCAAGAGGGTCAATCAAGTACATAATAAGGGTGTACAACATGAACATATCATCAAAAAACATGGGTAAACACTTTTCCACAACCCCTTTCTCATAACATCATGGTTCCTAATACTCTCTTTTGTGGAATCAGTCATCTGGTTGTTTTTATTTTATTAATTATTTTATAAGCTCAACATCATAAAAATAATAATAATGTGCAAACCATAGTCTAGGAACCTTGTTTGGAACTATGTCTAACATAACAACAACAACAATATGTCCAGGAGATAAATAGAGGGTATTACAATAGTAGAGTTGTCGAGAAAAATATCTATGTCCAATGTGATTGTTCTCCATCTCCTTGATTTCTTAGGGGAGAAATAGGGATTTGGAATCTAGATCCATAAATAACT
The DNA here is from genome assembly GCA_001517045.1 of Pseudotsuga menziesii. Classification (NCBI taxonomy): domain Eukaryota; kingdom Viridiplantae; phylum Streptophyta; class Pinopsida; order Pinales; family Pinaceae; genus Pseudotsuga; species Pseudotsuga menziesii. Next base: position 205,179 of record LPNX010657961.1, on the reverse strand, counting down.
TTGCACCACATAAGGTTTGTGTCCACTTTTATCCCTTAATTTGTGATGGAAGTTAGTTATGGATATAGTTATGGTGCTCAAGGGAAAAGAATTTCCCCTTCTTTTAAGGTCAACTACATTATTTGACTTTCAATTTTTTGTGTGGTTGTCACTTCTTTGGGTCATATGTATGAGACAAGATGGAAAAATGTTGTTTACACTACTGATGATGATGTATAACTATGATGACAAAGTTGATGACATGGAAGCTAAGCCTAATTTTGGCTATTAACAGGTATGTAAGTATATTTGTTTACGACATTTAGCATTAGGGTAAATACCTCAGGACCCTAATAGGGTCGCTTGGACTTCTTTGATGCATAACTAGTGTAGAGAAATATTATTTCATGTATGAATCTTTGATTAGTTGGTTATGTGCTAATAGTTTGGTCCGTGCACAGGGATGTAAATTGTTTAAAATTTACCTATTTACCATATCATTCGTTAAATAAATTTTAACCCATAAAATTGAGAGTGTGAATTACCGTATTTCCTATGAATGGATCAGAATTATACCTTACTCTACTACAGTTTAATCATTTCATTACAAGTGACTTGATGCTTTTCCCTAAAGTTGCTATATGGTATTTGTATTTTTATTGTTTGCATCTAATTATATCAAATGTAATAGAGCCTTCCTTTAAAAAAAAAATTGTCTAGATTCTTATAATGGAACCCCTGAGAATATTTTGTTGGATATTGTATGATTGTTCTGGGTTTCTATTATGTTACTGTGAACTCAATAGGGTATGGTTTATCTTAGTAAGAAAGGGTTGTTACTCTTAATATTTAAATTTATATATAGTAAGATTGTTCTAAAATTTTAGCATGATACTTAATATAGCCTCTTCCTTCTTCTTAATTATATTTAATTTTGTTTTTGTTATTGAAAAAACAAGATAATTTGAAAATAATGAATTCATTGTCATAATATAGTAATATCATATTTCACTCAGAATCATAAAAATATAGAATCAAAGTAACTCTTTCTTTATTATTCGTAGAGATATTGAGAAACAATTTTAAACATTTAATATTTATGTATGATAACACTAACTCTAAATCATGTTGTTTAATTCATAACAAATCCACAACTAGTAGACAAAATATTGGAAGTCATGAACTTTATTAATGACAAACCAGGTAATTCTATGCACTGTTATTGATTCTTCCAAACCAACACAAAAATAGTACCAAGCCACACAACCTTTCATCGATCTGAACACTTGTTCTCTCTACTCTTTGACCATCCCCAAGCCAAGCCAAGATTCCTCTCGGAGAAAACCCTTGGGTCATGTTTGAATATTTTAATGTGAAATATTTTATGGATGGACTTTCCAACTCTCTTACTACAATCTAATACCTTCTTGAGCACCATTCAGAAAGTATAAGTGACTAGAAGTCTGCTTGGTGCAAATATTCTTTCTTTTACCATCATTTAAAAAAATTATTTCTAGGAAAACACCTCTTACTACATTGCACAACCTATGCTAACAATATATAAATTTTCAATTTAATGAACCAAGATGAACTTGAACCATGAAAATATTCCAAAATTTCATTTTCACAATTATCAAATCTATTATATTTTCCCTTATCTTTTCAGTTTCTTTAGTTTCCTTTTTCCTCTTTCCAAGGAAGTGATCATTAGTCCTCTCTTGTTTAGATTAAGGGTTTTAGTACTCCCTCTCTCTCTCCATCAAGTTCCTCAAGGAGGGATGATTACTATTTTAGGTGGGTTTCTCTCCCTCGAAACTAGGGATTGAAACCTAACCCTATTCTTGAAATTACAATATTTTAATTTGTTTCCCCCTTTTAATTGATGAGACTTAAAATAAATTAATTTCTCTTGTATTTCTTTATTTTATTATTTCTCCCTAAGCTCCCCTAATGAAATATTAGCTTCTATTTTCCTATTTTTGTCCTTGGTTTATAGGAATGCGTAGTTATACTCAAGGGATTACATTTAATACAAAAAGTGATATAATTCAATATCATAAATGTCTAACAAAATGTTTCAACATATTTACATAATAAAAAACTTAGGGATGGATTAGGGATATTAAAGGTACCTTGGGATGTTTGCATCATTCATGAGGATTAAGGAGGCATAGGCTTGATTGAATGGGTGATTTGATGTCTAGAAGGAAGCTCTCCTTGGAAATTATTATTCAGGAATCAAATTCTCACAACAAACACATTGGTAGGATCAAGTGATCATTTGGGTAATGTTCTAGAATTTCATCCCGTCATAGCTTCTAGGTCTCAGGTTGTTTTTATATTATAAGAATTTGGTCACCATGGAGGAAGGTGGATGTCCTTGTGCAGTGGAAGATGTTAGGTTGTAGGAATAGATGGGATTTGGAAAGACTTGATCGATTTGGAGTTGGAAGGTGTAAGGCACATGTGTTTCAGACATTCATCAATTTCAAGGACTTCGATTGAGTAAGAAAATGTTTTTTTATTTGAGGGATTTGTGGGATGATAGTACTCAAACTTGGAAGGATTGGTGATCCATTGCTCATCAATTTTCCTTATATTCTATGGTTAGACATGTTATTATGGATATTATCAACCTTTGGCGTGATTGGGAATGAATTTATCGTCACCCTTGTTTCAGTATGATTCTCATAAGTTGTAGCTTCTTCTTCATAAGAGACATGAGCTTATCCTTGTCCTTAATTCACGATGGGTGTCTACTGATGCATAGAGAAGGTGGATCATGATATTGCTTAATGTGTGGTTAATTCAGGTAAGCTACAAGCTTCCGGTGTCTCCATGGCTAATGATTTACCAAGGAATGACTTGCAAAAAGTGGTCTCTCATATGGACTTTTCCCTTCCTACCTTAAGTTGGAAAGAGTAAATCCCTCTTCTAGGAATTCTCTCTTGCTAGGTCTTGTTGTGAGTTTGTCCAATTGGACCATGTAACCATTCTGCAAGATAGATTGCATTGGCAATCAGTTTTACTGGAATTTGTTTGAGTTCTAATATGATCCTCACTTTGTGGTGTTCGAAAATGCTTGGTGGATTCATCATTGTTTTTTCTTTCGAATCTTTACTTCAAATGTGTTTTTGAAAATGGGATTAGTTCTTTTTCTAGATTTTTTCATCTATGGAAAGATGAGGTTTGAATGTAGTTTCTAGCTATTATTTTTCTGTTAATCAAAGAGGCTAAGGGATTGGAGCTAGATGCATACTCTAATATTTTATTGTTGTTTTAGTTTCTTGAAGCAAATATCTTTGTATTTTTATTTATTTATTCGAGGATGAGGATTTGGTTTCCTTTGAACATACCCTCTCGTATTATGTTTTCTCTTTTGTAATTAATTAATGTAAATATAAGAAGTATGTTTACAACAATTAAAATGAAAATTAACCTAATAGCTAAATTATATATCCATTGTTTTAGTTGAGATTTAATAAAATATGTGTTATACGATGAAACAATGGGTTCGATCTCTAAATTAGGTAGAGTTCTCAAATAGAACCTCTAAGGATAATTCAATAACATTTTAAACCATTCACGGTAGTGTAGGGAAGAAATTAATGATAAGTTAAATACTTTCAAATGATGTTGGAGAAACCACAGTAACCAGTTGACTAGGTCGACGATTTGATTCCATATCAAGAATCATCATCAGGACGCAATGTCTCTAATATTAATGTCTTAGTTCTCATACTCTCCACATTTGACATTGCGTCCTGATGATGATTCCTGATATGGATTCGAAACGTCGACCTAGTCAACTGGTTACTGTGGTTTCTCCGACATCATTTGAAACTAACCACCACAATGATATGGCAACAAAAGTTAAAGACATTATCAACTGGCCATATGGAATGAATCTTAGTGATGAAATATAATCTTTTATAGAGCACATCAATCATATTAATGCATAATTTGAAGACATGTTAATGGATAAGAGCATAAAGTATAAGGAACACACAAATACGAAATTTCATATTTACATTCCATTGAAATTTGGAGATCCAACCATGATACATTTGAGGATGGAACACTATCCCAAAGGAATATACAATAATCTAGATATGAAGAGAAACAAACTATGTAGTGTCTAGGGAAAACTTGAGATATTTCATATGAGGTAGAGTTGTGAGAGGACTCGGGCATATCAATCATATTCAATATTAATTTGTACTAGAGTAAGTAGACTCTTAGAAGGTGGTTAGAAGAAATTGAAGGATTTATAAAATATAAACCATTTTGAATGGGGATCATTGCTCAAGTATAAACCAACATCGATCCGTCTTAAACTCGAATGTATCAAGCTCCAAGAGGGATCCACATTTTTTATGTGTAATTTTTTTCTCTTGACTTTTTTACACATTAAGAAAAAATTCACACGTCAAGATATTTGATTCCTCTCGGTGCTTGATATATTTAAGGTTAAGATGAAATCAATATAAATTTATTTTTTTATTTAAACTGACATCATTTTCATTTTTTTTTATGGGAACAACATGTTGCATGCAATATTACATAGTGTTACACATTAAAATATCTCCTCCATATTGGAATGTAGAGCACCTTAGTACTTTTGGTGCAATAAACCAAATCAGATAACGTGTGTGTGTGTGTGTGTGTGTGTGTGTGCGCGCGCGCGCTCGCACTTGCAAGGACATGTAAGGTTATTCCTTGCAAGGGGAAGTAGATGGAGGAGCATTGGTGAAATTTGTAAATATAAGCACGATTACTATGGCACATGAAAGTGTGACAACAAGAAAAGTGCATAACATCTACACTAGGAAGGAAAAAACAAAAGGAAGTGTGTGATAATCAAAGGTGGAGTGCTAAAAGAATGACATTCATAATGAGTGTGATGATAAAGAAGAACAAATTTGCACATCAAATTACAAAAGGGAATCACATGTATAGTTGTGTGACATTGAGTGTAAGATGAGTGGGATAGGAGAATGAAAACCTTACAAGGACATTTAAAGAAATTCTAGAGAAATATAAATGTTTATGAGAGGCAAGGAATCTAGAAGAACTAGCCAGAAATGATTTGAATAGAAATGAGAAACTGAAAGGTTAATGGTTAAGTTGAGGAATCAACAAAGAAAAATAGATTAGAGGATAAGAATTAGAATTAAAGTTGGATAATCAAATTAAAATAGGGAAAATGTATTAGTGACTTAACCAAAGGATATATAAAAATGTAAATAAATAACTTTTATATATAAATATATGGTTTTGTAAAATCATGGAGAGGGATCCCACTTGGGGAAGGCCATACCAATTGGTTGGATTTTGGGTGTCTCCTCTCAACTAGCTCACCTCTAAAGGGAATTGTACCAAGGTTACCCTACTCACAAGGTCACACCATAATAGAATGAGCTAGTGGAAATTGACATATTTTATTATTATGTTAATATTATCTTATGTGAACATAAAATTATAAATAGTTGCATATATATAAATAAGAATTACTATACTTTATTCTTGCTATATTTTTTACAATTTTCTTATCAAATTAAATATCAATATGAGAAAAAAAAATATAAGTAAATATTTATACTATGTAGTTTTGGAATATGACAAGATTTGTAGTATGTAGTTCTTATGTAAATATTTGTATATGTAATAAAAATTACTATACTTTATTCTTGATATATTTTTTATAGTTTTATTATAAAATTAAAAGTCAATATTAATTTTTTTAGACTTTATAATTCAATTTTTTTAAACTTCATAATTCAATTCCTTAAAAGGAAAAAAAAAATAAACGAATTTTTATACTAAGATGGCCTCATGGTTAAGAATATGTGTTTCCTCTTAAAAGATCATAGGTTCAAAAATCCAAAAGAAGGTAGTATTATTATTACTATGTAATTCTAGAATATTGGTAGAGATTTGTATTATGTAATTCTTGTTAACATAAAATGATTCTTTGTTTTAAAAAATATATTTTATATTTAAAAAAAGTGTATTGTTAAAAAGGTGTATGGTTCTTAGAATGTGGTTATTGTTCAATAAATAATTAGCAATAAAACTGACATTAATTTAACAGTGTGAATTTGGTCTAACTTTATGATATCATCCCTACTCGAGGTAAGTGAACATCGAATGAACATTTGACATAAAACAACATTAACTTTTAATTAAAATATCAATAAAACTGACATTAATTTTTTATTCTATAATATTTTTCACGACTACACAAAGTGAGTGAGCATTTAACAGTGTGAATTTGGTCCAACTTTATGATATCATCCGTACTCGAGACAAGTGAACATTGAATGAACATTTGACATAAAGCAACAACATTAACTTTTAATTAAAATATCAGTGTCAATTTCACAGACGAGATAGTCTTATCATCTGTGAAATCAAGCTCCTTCAAACAAATTGTGAGGAGTATGTACTGGACGAGATGATTTTCTCATCTGTGAAAGTCAAGTATTCTAACTTCAATAAACGTGTGAAAGAATCGAACACGTCGCCCAAATATGATAACTCTGCTCAAATAAAAAGGAATAGGAGTGGGAATGGGAATGGGCCACAACTTTCTTGCAAATTGTGACTGATTTGACCTTCTGATCTGAAAAACTCCAGACCGACAAAGAAACTATGAAGTGTTTGTTTTGGAGCACTACGGGCACACAAAAAGTTTTCTATTTTAATTTGCAGTGTTTAAAATGAATTCTGTTTTATTAACTTAACTATTTTTTTTTTTTAGTAATTTTTGTTGGGCTGAATTTGTAATTGGGTTCGGTTGGCATTGGGGTGACAGAGGGTCCAGGGATTTATTTTAGTTACTATTATAAGTTTAGGTGCTGTTACATCTACCTGTAAGATATAAAATATAGATAAAATTGGATGAAATTTGATATAATAATTTTTTTTTCTCAAATGAATAAGAAATGTAATCTTTCACTGGAATTCCATAATCTTTAATTCAAAGCTATTTAATTTTAAAAGCAATTTGACTGCCATTTATTTTAACCAGGTGAGTAAGAAACAATTTGAAATGATCCGGGAGTCTGAATGAGGGCAACTTTGGCATTTGATGTACTAGGGTGACACAGGGTCTAGGGATCTATTTCTGCTATGGCTATACCCCTAGGTGTCTCACACCCAGCAAGAACATAGAACACAAATAAACCGGAATGAAATTTGATCTAATAATATATTCATTTTCTGAAATTAATAAGAAATGGTGTAATCCTTTACTGGAACACCATCAGCTCTAATTCAAAGCTTTTTAATTTTTAAAGCAATCTGAGTGCCATTTATTTTACCACCTGGGTAAGAAACAATTTGAAATGATTCCACCCCATTTTAAAGAGACTCTGAATGGGGGCACCTTTAGCATTTGATGTATTAGGGTGACACAGGGTCTAGGGATCCATTTCTGCTATGGCTATACCTTTAGGTGCCCTACACCTGCCAACAAAAACATATAACACAAATAAACCAAAATAAAATTTGATCTAATAATATATTTATTTTCTGAAATAAATAAAAAATGTTGTAATCCTTTACTGTAACCCCATCATCTCTAATTCAAAGCTTTTTAATTTTAAAAGCAATCTGAGTGCCATTGATTTTAACCATCCGAGTGCCATTGATTTTAACCACCTGGGTAAGAAACAATTTGAAATGATCCCACCCCATTTTAAAGGGAGTCTGAATGGGGCAACTTTGGCTCCAGACTAACTCTCCTGTCGAAGTTGTACAATTGACAATAGGTACTGTCAACTTTTACGTGGCACTCACTCCATTGCTGCACTTGTTTGGTTGGATTTTGCCTTCTCAGTGCACTCCTTTTCTGTATTTAGACCTTCAGAAAGCGAAGAGAAGAGGAAGAAAATTACTTCAGAGCCCGAAGAAAAGTGGAAGAAAATTGATTCAGAGCGCAGAGAAAAGAGGAAGAAGAAAATTGCATTGGTTCTGAGCAAATACTGGAGATGGCGGATACGAGCTTCATTCTTGGTGTTGTAGGTTGGTATTTACTTCCTATCATAGCTGCTCCATTTAATGCAGCTTAGTGATTTGAATCGCTTTCTCATCTGAATATAACTACTGTAAGATTTCATGTTCGTTTTTAAAAAAATTGACTGTTCTATGATCTTTCTGATTTTTTTGAACTTTTGACAAAATGGTACAGGAAATGTGATATCTCTTCTCGTTTTTATCTCACCAGTGTAAGTTCTTTGAACCATCAACACGGTGAAAAACCAAAATCCGAAAACATTTACACAATATTCAAAACCATCAATACAGTGAAAATCCAACATCTGAAAACATTTACACAATGTTTTGAATAGTTAAATACATGGAACTTTTAACCGACTATAGTGTGTATTGTTAATTATGCTTTGATGGACAGTAAAACATTTTTGCGCATAGTGAAGAAGAAGTCCACACAGGACTTCACATCTCTCCCTTATATCTGCACATTGTTGAGCACTTCGCTGTGGACATATTATGGATCAATCAAGCCCGGGGGACTGTTGATCGCTACGGTTAATGGGGCAGGCGCTTTTCTGGAAGCCGTCTACGTGATTCTGTTTATAGTTTACGCCCGTAAGGACCTTAAGGTAAGTATTTTTTTTTTCTTCCTGTCAACTGGAACTCTTTTTAAAAAGCAGATGCTAGTTTGTGTAACCTGTCACTTACAGAACTATTCACTTAATTTAATTCTGGGTCATGATATATCTAATTGTTATTGTTATGCAGCTCAAGACTATTATTTTCGTGCTACTTGTAGATGTGATATTCTTTTCCGCTGTGTTTTTGGTGACTTTTTTGGCACTGAATCACGACACAAAGCTAACTGTAATAGGAGTTTTATGCGTGATTTTAACATTGAGCATGTATGGTGCCCCGTTAGTAGCTATGGTAAGCTTATTTTTCCACTTTTATATTGGAGAATGGTAATTACTTTCACCAGTATTAGTTAGAAGATCATTGCTATTATCAGTACTTCAGTTGCAATCCAGTTAAAGTTTAGCATGTCTCTGTTAATCAATCTAGGTTTTGCATGTAGAATTGTATACATACAGCTTTTCTAGTCCATTGTAGTGATGAAGCATGATCATAAAGAGTAAGAGCAACACCATTGTGTGACTCTGCTCCATAAAATTTATCATGTAAGGTTTAGAAAAAAAAACTGATTTAGCTGAGACTTTGGATCTCGTTATATAGGCAATAACTCAATCACAATTATTGTATCTTTGAATTTATAGTTTATCTTATAATTCCTATGCATATCGGTGCTAACAGAAAAGTGTCATAGCAACTAAGAGCGTGGAATTCATGCCATTTTTCTTGTCATTCTTCCTGTTTCTCAATGGAGGAATCTGGACAGGCTGGGCAGTGCTGGAACGAGACGTGTTTGTTGGGGTTAGTCGTGACGTTTTTTCATTGAAATAGATTCAGAGAGAATATATATGATTTGAAAAAATGTTCTCCTGCATTGTATATGATTTGAACAAATGCACTCCTGCAATGTACAGATACCGAATGGAATTGGCTTTGGCCTTGGAGCTGCACAGCTCATTTTGTACATGATTTATAGAAAGGGAAAGCCCAGGTTACAAGAAATTAAAGAAGACGATGCAAAGACCAAGAGCTTTAAACGTGTGGTGGATATCGAGATGGCTGGTGGAGTTGAAAATGAATCCAGTACTGCAGCTGATTCCGAGTCCCACCACAATAGTCGAGAAAAAGGGTTTTATTTACAGGGTCTCAGAAAGTTTGCAAAATCTTTTTCGGTAGACTCGGCAAAGCTGCAGTCAGATGCACCAACTGCGGTACCAACCTTCTCTAAGAGCCCATCGTGAAGGAGAAAATCCAGAAGGCCAGTCAAAATACAGAATGTGAGAAACACTGAAACGCTGAATCTCAGCTCTGTGATGATGATTCTCATCCACCGAAAAAATATGCATAGTTATCGTTTGCAAATGATAAAACCTTGGATCAATATATCTATACCTGTAAATGCCCTGATTTTTATGTAATCTCCATATAGTTATGGTAATCTCATTTACAAAATTAAGCTGATGTCTCCTATGGAAAACTGTATTACAGATCATTTGAGATTTTTATGCATGCACTAAAACTAATAAGGCTAAGGATCACTGGTTAACCCATGTGTCAGTGGGCAATTTGGACACGGGTTTACTGTTAAGACTTGAGATGTGACTGATAAGACACTTATTGATATGAAATGGATCACTGATTAACCTGGGTGTCATTGGGTAATAAAGTCCACTGTTAAGACATGGATCTACTGTTACAGTGGGCATTTAAGACACTGGTTCACTGTTAAGACTTGAGATGTGACTGTTAAAGACACTTCTTGATATGAAATGGATCACTGGTTAACATAGGTGTCATTAGACATGGATCTACTGTTACACTCACTGGTTAACTTAGGTGTCAGTGGACAATAAGGTATCTTGATACATTTCTTTGAGATGACTGTTAAGAGACTCTTTAAGATATAAAAGATCATTGATTAATCTAGTTATCAATGAATAATAAAATTTATTATTAACACAGTCACAAGTAAAGTGGTTGGTGAATATAAATAAGCACAACCAACAGCTTAGTTTTGTAAAGATGGCTGACTATTAAACAAATGCTAAAATATATAATTTTGTCTAACAAGATAAGACTACCATGGAATGAATCCCTGCTGTACACTTGTTACACTTGGATTGTTATTGAAACAAGATAAGACTACCATGAATGAATCCCTGCTGTACACTTGTTACACTTGGATTGTTATTGATCCCCTCAAGCAAGTCCAAAATCTGACATAATATCTAACTAGCACAGCCACAAGTCAAGTGGTTGGTGAACACAGATAGGTGTAGCTAGCCACTTAGTTTTGTAGAGTTGAGTGGTTTTTAAACACATAGTAAACATTAAACAAATTATGAGAGCCTTATAAATCTCCATTTAAGGTATAACTTAAATATTATATTAAGAAAAAATAATATAAAACAAATACTTTTAATAAACAAAAACCAAAAACTGATATGAAGCATAAAACTTGAATAAACTTGAGTAACAAGATAGACCACCATAAAATGAATCTACACGATACACTTGTTACACTCAAGTTAATCTTGTTAATCCTATCAAAGAAGTCCAAAATAAGAGATCATATCTAAACACTCATCAATATAAATACCCATAAAGATAACTAAAACTATCTGTGTAATATAATTTAATGTTAAGACACATTAGTGTTAAAACACTCCTCGACCCTATCAGAAAGACTCCTTTCTTTTTTATCTCTGGATAGAGATAGAATGATTTTCTCTCCGGCTAGAGAAAAAAAATTAAGCTGCAGCTGGCCAAACACTGTCCAATTAGCTAAGAGCCTGCCCCAATACTTTTTCTACAAGATTCAGCACCATATTTATCTCGTAAAAGGAAATGTGTATAGTATAATTCTATCAAACAGACGGTCAGAACGAAAGAACTATCGTCCCAGAAACAAACACGCCTACCAGAGACCAAAGAATGAAGCATCACCGTGGCAAGTACCGATATTGACAGCATTCTACTTTTTTTCCAGGAAGTGACTACTCTATCACTATCTTTTACAAAAAGTGATTTTAAATTTGATCCTACATTTTACAATGCCCTTTTCAATAAACTGTGCAAAGATTGATGTTATATAGGTGTAAAAATTAAAATGATATGAAATGATTAATTTTGGCAAAGTTTTATCTCGCAAAAGATTTGAGCGTCCGTCATAGTTTTAAAGTGCAGAGTTTATCTCGCAAAAGATTTTAGCCTTCGGCATAGTTTTCAAGCCCCAAGGGTTAGCTCAATTGGTAAGACTTGCGTATACTCTCTTGGTTCGGGGGAGGTCACAGGTTTGAGCCTTGAGTCTTCTGGGATTTAGGCTTTCTGCTAGGATGGTTGGCGGTTTACCACAGAAGTATTGCTGGATTTCGCACGAATGTGGGGAAGTATTGCTGGGTTTCGAGTGGATCTTTCCATCTGAAAAAGTGCATAGTTTATTCATGCTTCCAACATGTTACTTAGACAAAAATGATTTTTTCCAAACTATTTTCACACGTTTTATACAATATCTAATAATAATAATAATGGGTAGGAATATTGAGTGGACACTAGGAGGCCCATGTTAATTAACTATTAGGGAACCACCACCCCTAGCCTGAAGATCAATATATGCAACGAAACAAATACATACAATCATACACACAAATTGCTAAGGATTATGGCTATCTATTAAATGAAACAATCTTTTTACAAGAGGTAATTACAAAGCGAGACTAAGCTCTTATTAGTCAGAATTAACATCGATCTTAAGCAACATTTATCATCACATACATGTGAGGGAATTCTTTGTCTTGATCAACCAATCTTCCTCTGCCACAAAACCGAAAAAGAGAGAAGACCCTTTCTAAGAATACACACTGATCTTTATACTCGTCCATGGAATTCATCCACCTCGACTCGTTCTCTAGATGTTTCACTTACTTCCAAGCACCACCATACTTCATTGAATACTTCACCTGGCTCCCTTCCGCATGTTTCGTCACCTGGCCTTCTCCAACAATCACCATAACTACTCTGCAACTTTTCCAACTACTCCAACGGCTCTGCTCCTCTGGATCCTAGTTTTCCAATCGGTTGTTATATTCGTCATCCTAGGCTTGGCTCATGACTTCTTCCTTGTTTGGTTGGAATCACCTTCAACCCTTTTCCCTTGCTTATTCATCAGCGATCGTCGAGCACACCTAATTGGAATTCTCATGACTCGTGCTTCTCATGTCAACTTTCTCCCTTGCTCCTGGAAGTCATTGCTTGTCCTTCAGGATTTCCTATTATCTATCTGCAACTATTTCTTGGGCATTGATGCCCCTCTATCAACCTCTCAAGGTTGAAAATAACTATGATTGCGGTTTTGCAACTCCTTGACTTGTTTCTTTGAAACCATGTTGTTTCTTCGAGGGCTCTGTTCTTCCATTGGATCAAATATTCTCTTTTCTTTTGACTTCATGCTGGTCACGTATCTCTGCAACCTCATCGATCGACCGAATTAGTAATTGTCTTTGCGGGTCTACAATCGTCTCACCATCACTTGTCCACCCTTCTTCAAACTTATACATGTCAGAAACATTTAACGTTCACAATATGTACAGGTCCTTCAGTAGCTCCAACACATATGCATTGGCCAAAATATTCTTTAAAATCTTGCATGGTTGAATCTTTTTCAACTTCAACTTATTATACGTTCTTCTAGGGAACCTTTCTTTCCTTAGGTCCACGTACACTAAATCGCCTTCTGCAAATGAATGTAGTCATCTCTTCTTGTCAGCCCTCAGCTTGTAGGCCACATTACTCATAAGTTTTCACTTTTCCTTGTCGTGCACTTCCTTCACGTGGTCAACAACAATTTTGTGTCTACAATATTCTACATCCCCGTCCACAACTCTACTAAGTAGGCTACTCCGTTTGGACTTCTCTCTTGCACAACCTAGAATGGACTCATTCCCTTCAATCTGTTTACTAAATTGTTGTAAGTAAATTCTACCTATGCCAACACATTCTCCCACCACTTCAATCGGTCAACAGCCAAACACCTCAACAAATTTCCCAAGCTCATATTCATGACTTCAGTCTGTAGAAATTAATTGCAACCTCATGTAAAGCTTCTTCCACAAGGTTCTCCATAAATGACCTATAAACTTGGTATCTCTTTTCGAAGTGATGCTCTTCGGGAACCCATGCAATGGTACAACTTCCTTGAAAAATAAAACAATAATACATGTGGCATCACTTGTTTTCTGACACAGAATAAAGTGTGCCATCATGAAAAAATTGTCGACTATGAAAAAATGGAGTCGTTACTCTGTTGTGTCTTTGACAATCCGAACAAAAAGCCCATGCTGGTATCCTCCTATGGGATAGTCGGTACTGGAAATGGTGCATATAATCCCATGTTTTGACTTCCTCCTTTGGCATGTTGGCATACTCTACATTGTCAGATCCACTTCTTCACATCCATCACTAGTCCTAGTCAATAGTACTTTTCTTCGACGTATGCATTGGTCTTTATCAAGGTCAAAGTGTCCTCCTAATCCTCGATTGTGCAATTATCTGATCATGTTTTCCCTAACCGATCCTCTAGAGATGCATAGACGATGTCCCTTGCATATGTATCCTTCTTGGATGAAGTAATGCAATTATGGAGTTTTGTCACCACTCCATGGTTCCATCGACGCTTTCCAAGTATTAAACAAATCCTCGTCAACTTCATAGTTTGTTTTCATTGAATCTAACCTTGTCGACTTAACGGTAATCATCCCCAACAATGTGACTCTTTGAATTAATGTGTCGGCTACCCTGTTAGTCTTTCCTGATTTAGGTTTCAATACAAAGGTGTAACTGTATAGAAACTTGACCTATTTCATATCTCTTTGGTTCAAATTTGTCTTATTATTCAAGTACCTTAGAGCTTGATGGTTGGTAAACGTACAAATTCATTGGGAAGTAGATAATGTCTCCACTTCTTTAATGCATCGACAATGGCATAAAACTATTGGTCATAGACCAAATATTTCTACTTGGCATCGTCCATCTTCTCACTAACGAATGGAATTGGTCAGTCTTCTTGTCTCAACAAAGCTCCAATTACTAACCCAGTCACGTTGCAGTTGACTTGAAAATACCTTGCCAAAAGATAGGAGAGATAAGACCAAACTCTTTGTCACCTTTTTCTTTAGCTTCTAAAATGCTCGTTGTGAAGCTTCCATCCACTTGAATTCTCCCCTTTTCATGCACATCCTCAGTGGTGCACATATCTGACACAAATATTTGATGAACTTCTAGTAAAAACTAGCAAGTCCATGAAAAATACTCACATCAATGGAATTCGTCTACTCTAGCCACTCTGAAATTACCCTTTCCTTCTTTGGATCCATCCTCATCTCATGTCCAGAAATCATGAATCGAAGGTACACCAACTCCTTCTGCATGAAGGACCACTTCCACAATTTTACCAGCCAGTTCTCTTGAATTAGATTTTGTAGAACTTGTCAAAGATGTGACAAGTTCTCTTCTATTTTGTTGATGAAAATTAATATGTTATCAAGATAGACCATGATGAGTTTCCCTAGAAATGGTTTTATTTCTTCGTTCATCAACCTTATGAATGTGCTTGGTGCATTTGTCGTCCCGAAAAACATAACTATCCACTCACATAGTCGTTCCTTCATCTTGAAGGTTATCTTCCATTCATCACTATCCCTAGTCTGGATATGTTGGTACCCACTCTTTAGGTCGATCTTGGTGAAGTATGTCGCTCCACTTAAGAAGTCAATTAAGTCATCCATCCTTGGTAATGGAAACTGGTAATTCATAGTAATCTCACCAATATCCCTTGATTCATCGCACATCCTCCTTTCTCCTCATCTCTTGCATGCTAGTACAACTTGTACTACACACAAAATCATACTTTCTTTGATAAATTATATGTCCAACACCTCTTGGACCTGTCAATTTAACTTGGAATTCTCCATCCGTGTCATCCTATGTGGTTCTTTGTTTGGAAGAGTCGACCTTGGGATCAAGATGATCCGATGGTATGTACTCCTTCGGTGGAAACCCAGTCAGCATGTCATTGACCATTATGTCTTTAAATTCTGACAAAACTTTTTCAACTTATGTCGAGATGTTCTTAGTTGTCTTGTCGACACTTAGACCTTTAGGAATTACTATGAAGCAGTATTGTTTCTTCTATTCCTCCTTCAGAACTCTTTAGCTAAACACATCAACACTCTCTTTTTCCAATAGCGATTCAATTTTCTCTGGCTATTTTAATTTTTGGCCAAGGGAATCATCGAGAATCTCTTTCCCTCTTTCTTGAATGTAAATATGTTCTTGCAGCTATCATATACCATGTTTTGGTTGTACTTCCATGGTCATCCAAACAACAAGAGGCATGCATCCATTAGAATCACATCATATAGCACATTGTCATGTAACCTGCCAATCTTAAAATTAACTGGGAACTGTCATGTCACTCTGACATGGTGACCATTCTACAACCACGACACTCTATAATAATTTGGGTGTGGTCAACACCTCAACCCAAACGTATCGATCATTTTCGTTGAGACTAAATTCTCAATGTTGCCTCCATCGACAATTCACATACAACATCTATCTTAAATATTCCCCTTTATCCAAAAGATGGACATCCTTTGTGTCGAATCCCCTTCTTCCTATCATTCTAATTGCAATATTGTTTGTTGGGTTGTCAATTTTTGACCTCCTTCTGACGTGACTTCACCTTAACTTCCCTTCATAGTCCGACCCGTATCCTCGTCTATGGCCCAACTTCTGACAGTCTCTTGTTGAATTGTGGCATGTAAATTTTATAAGCACTCTTACACCTTCTGTCCCAATTTTTGACAGTTATAGTAAATGACCTTTGGTTGGTTTGTTGTCTCCCTCCGAAGGTTGCTTGGTAACCATACATACTTCGACTTCTAGAGTTCTCACCTCCCCATGAATATTTATGTACACTATCTCTGGTCATTCTCTCTTCTCATCTTTTATGAGCACCTTCCTCTTTCCTCACCCCATGAGGTTGACCTTTGGTAGTGGAAAAATTCTGACATGAGACAGTTGAATTCCCCATACTCATCAAAGTCTTCTTGGATAGTTTATCCTCTCCCTTTAGGGATAACTTGTTAGCATCTTCAAACATACTGATTTTTTACAAGATCAGTTCATCTTGAATGTCATGCTTCATGTCATTCACATACCTCACAAATGCCTCCTCTCCCTCATCATTTTTTCTCGACCAATACACAGTCGATATAATTCCTCCATGAATTATTTCACAATTGTATCCTTCTCACAGGTTTTGCAGTTTCTTGAACTGAGAAATCATGTAGTTAGTGGGAAGGAACTTATCCTTCAACTTGTAGACCATTCTATCCCGAGTATTCACTTTATATTTTCCTTTCTATACGATGCCATCCTATACATTGTCCCACCTTAATGAGGCATGACCCTTCAGTTTCAAACATGCAACTTTCACCCTTTTGGGGTCTTCAACCTAGTCCATAACAAAATATTTCTCCATTGCTTGGATCCAGTCTATCAGATCTTCAAGATACAAACTCCCTGAGTAGGTAAGCATGTCCATTTTGTCCTTATCCATCATTTCATACAATATATTCAACATTTTTTCCTCTAGGTCCTCCTCTTTATCAACATTAGGTGCGCTTGCTTCATTTTCCACCTCTTCATCATTATGGTCAAGGATTTCAAGAACATATCCTCACCACCACACTTCTTTTACAAATTTTAGCTCATTTTTCAATGTTTTCATAATCTAAATGCATTCTTTAAATGTTTCATGGTCAATAGTGACCCCTTCTCCTCCACGCAGTCTCCTTCCATGAGCATTAACACACCTGTGAGCCATATTTCTTGTTTGAAAGACTAAATCACCACTTCCTTCTGCAACTCTTCCCAACCGTAGCGATAGTTTCTCTCCACATCCAATTGCAATTGTACCCTTACGTAGGATAGCTTCTGTATTTGATATCAACTGCTACTTAGGGGACCATGATGTGTGGATTGCAGATCAGTGTACACAATGGAAACAAACATACATAATCACAGACACAAAGTTGCCAATTATTATGGCTTTGTATTAAATGAAACAATCTCTTTATAAGAGGTACAATTTACAAAGTGAGAATAATTATTGATTAGTAAGAAATAACATTTACCTTAATTAACATTTGTCATCACAAAAGCATGAGTGAATTCTCCATCCTCAGCAGCTAGTCTTCCTCTGCCACATAACCCAAAAAGAGAAATTTCCCTTCCTAAAAACACATACTGATGTTTATACTCATCCCTAGAATCTATCCCACTTGGATCATTTCCTAAAATATTCACTTACTTCCAGGGCATCACCATAGTTCATTAAATACTTCATGTGGCTCCCTTTAGTAGGTTTCACCACTTGGCCTTCTACAACAACCACCATAATTGCGCTGCAACTATTCCATCTACTCCAACGATTCCACTCCTTGGGATCGAGTTTATCTAGTCGATTATTATATCCTTCATCGTCATATTTGATCACGAATTCTTCCTTGTTTTGTAAGCATTACCTTCAATTTCCTCTACTTCTTCATTGTTGATTGTCGACCACACATGGTCAAAATTTTGATGACTTGTGCATCTCCTGTCTACTTTTTCTCTTGCTCCTGGAGGTCATCGACTGTCCTGTAGGATTTCCTATCGTCTATATGTGACTATTTTTATTGGGCTCTATTGCCCCCACATCATTAAAAACTAGAAGGATATATGAATCTAGAATTGAGCTCCAACAATAAGCTACTTGATCCTAGGTTTGGACCAATTCAACATAACATAAACAATGATGGTACCTTATGGAAGGTTTGACTCACGAGTATTGATTATTGACTACAAATCTATCACTATAGCACACTGTATATAATCAAAGTTACAGTCAATGCTGCATCCCATATGCCAATTTATTGAATTATTGTGTAAATAACTAAATATAACATTAAAATTTATAAAACTAAATTAAAAAAATTCTTATTAAATAAAAAATGAAAATGAAAATATTATTTATAACATTATTAATGTTATTTAGGGGTGGTAAGTGTTGGATGGGTCTTATCATGAATACATTTTCTCAAGGATTGGCCATAACAACAAACAATCAACAAACAATTAGGGTTAATGGCTTGCTTTGGTGATGGGGTGGAACCATGGTAGTGTATCAAGTGTCAAAGGAGAGACCTTCAAATCGAATACAAAGGAATGTTATCTAATTTCTCAAAGGGATAAGGTATATTCACTTCTTTAAGACAAAGGAATATGTATATCAAATGATAGCCATTTATGGCACAAATGGGTCTCTTAGCCAACCCAATTCATGCCTTAAGGTTAGGATCAAGCAGATTAATGCTTGTGCATTTGATACATTTATGACATTATCGCATGCATGAGATGGATTGGACACTTATCTCATGGTATTATCCCCAGGTAACTCCCTTGGACCTTGTACGTCGTCCTTCTCATTATGTGTCTGCATGATGCACTTAATGGCGGGCATAACTCTTGGTTGGGAGGGATTTGAGACTCCCAAAATCTAGAAACTTGTCATTCCCCCCTCTCTCATTGTAACTGTATTTCGGTTCTTCCTCCTTAGATGCTTTGAGATATTAATCGAGGACATAGACAAGTTGTTAAACCTTGCTCAAGAAAGTTGATGCCAAGAAATTCTTCACCCCTTTCTTTGTGCATAGGATGAGGACTATGTTCACCAACATGCCAAGGAGTATATTGACATTAATTCATGCAAGCATGTTGGAGGTGGATAAATGTAGTAGATGAGCCTTGCTCTTTTTTTCTTTCTATTTCTATGATATTACAGTTATTTACTTTAGTATGCTAGTTTATACATAGCTATAGTTTTCAATATTTTGTAGAATATGTGAGTTCTTCTAGTTTTAATATACTTATATACTTGACGTTTTGGATTGTCACTATGGAGGTATGTTTACCCACTTTAAATGACAAATTTTTGTTATACTTTGGTTGGTGTCAACATTTTTAATATAATTTGATAATCGTTCTCATTCCACCGAGAGTAGCGAGGTTCTCTACAACCTAGTATAGGGGAGATGTTGTCAAAAGCATAACATAACACTACACCAACATGTTGGATATAAAAGAAAAAAATACAGAGAAAAGCATATTGGCCTAATTTATCAAATAATAAAACCCAATATTAAAACGAAATGAAAAGTAATTAAAAAATCCATGTTACACCTGAATTTACCAAACACCAAAGGGATCAAAATTTTTGAGGTGTAACATTTTTTCAATGTGTAAAAATTTAAGATAAAAAAATTATACCTCAAGAAATCGGATCCCTCTCGATGCTTTGTAGATCTAGGTTTAACATGGATCTATTCTGGTTTAAAAAAAAATATCATTGTTATTTCAACCAACAAAACCAAAATATTTGCAACAAATTGCAAAAAATATAATAAACGTTGACCTTAATTTTTGTTTAATCATTCTCTAATAATTATATTAAATAAATTCTATACTCCTATAACTTGTAGAATTATAACTTCCATTACACACATTTAAGTAAGAACTCGTATTGAGAATAAGGTTCATGGTTTCTGTAACAAAATTTACAAATACTTCAAATAAGAAAAAAATGTTGCACCATGATATTAACTATAAGTAAGATACTTGAATTTATAGTTTTCATTTAAGGAAAAGGAAATCTAGTATGGTTCCTAGTTTAAGAAAAAAATACAAATCAATTAATAAATAAAATATTCCCCAATGCTTAGGTGATAGGATGGATTGATGAAATCATTAATTACAATACTTGTACCTTCAATAGGTCAACACTTGCTGTAGAAAGTACAATTGATGATGGTTATAACATTTAGCTCCAATTAGGAAATGATGTTCATATCATTTCTGGTCATCTCAACACTCATAGTTGTACCAAACCATACTTTCCATCATATTCTACTTAGTTCTATATTCATTCATAATTCAAAGAATGCCTCTAACCATTACCACCTTTAGATCAATATCCATAATATATGGATTAGGATTGATAAAAATAAAGGTAATCCCCCAGACACTATAGACATCATCATAATCAATGGCCTAGTTTGAAGGTCTCTTTACAATTCTAATATGTCTATCCATGGATCCACAGTGTCAGATCTCGCAAGTGTGGTTTAGTCAACCTTGAACTTCCTCTTCATAACTATGTTCCAAATTGTTCCTTAGCCCATTTAGCTAGAGGGTTTCTACAATGTCATTTGGGTTTATCCTCTGTCTATACCTAGTATACTTACCCTCTTGCTTCAGTGGAGGATTGTCTCCCCATTCTTATATGGAAAAGATCGAAGTATGAAAGGTAATAAAGGTCGATATCCCTCTCTTCCATGTAAGGATAAGGACATGTGGCACATGTCTATAGGATTCCCTAGAAAGGTTAAGGGTCCCTCTATGTGTAACATAGATGACTCCAATGATAATGATTAAAAAAAGGTTTCTTTTAAAGCTCTAAAGCTTACAATAAGTAGAACCTCTCTACCTTTTCTTCATGTCATTTTTATGTTGATTTTAATGAGGAGGAGAGAATGCATGAAAAATCCTAATCAATTGAATAATGTGAGCAAATCAAGAGCCCTCGCATCTTATACATTCTCATAAAAGACTCCATGAATACTAGAGGCAAATAGACTCTTTTCAAAAATACTTTAAACACGATGTGATACATAAAATCTTTTATCACTTCTAACCTTTATTCTTAATTGTTGCTGAAGTAGGTAGTGACTAATTTGATGACCCACGATGTGATACATAAAATCTTTTATCACTTCTAACCTTTATTCTTAAATGTTTTTTTTTAGGTTAGGGAAATCGATAACACGTTAGGATTATCTGGGCGAGGCCCAGGTTCAAAGACGTCGGCTGCTACTATAAACCCCAGGTATATCCAACAGCCCGCAAGCCAGATATACCAGAAACTTGTGACTCAGCAAGGGCCGAGGCGTCCCGGACTCCAATCTCATCCAGGGGCAGTAGTCTATCTAGGGGGCGTCTACCCTTCAAGCCTTATCACAGCGGGCCATGTCTCAGTGGGATTTGATCCCTGGTGGGTTGGGTGAAAACCACCTTCCCCCACCGTACGAGATCCCTTATTCTTAAATGTTGCTGAAGTAGGTAGTGACTAATTTGATGACCCATCCCTAGAGAACCTTCACACCTTCACTCTATTCCTAGGCATTGCTCACGAAAAAGAAGGGGCACATAGAAGTTAAAGGTCCTTTATCTAAATTCCTGTAACATATTCAAAGGTTCTAATGATGCAATAAAATCCAAATATGAAGGTTAATGAAGAAGTTCTCTTCTTCGTAGTTAAAATTGATAGTTTTTTAATTTTTTTTTGAATTTAATATTTTAGTACAACTTATGTGGGCCTTCGAATGAAGAACATGTGCTTCCTTCTAGGTGGTCATAGGTTCAAATTCTAAGGGCATAGGATATGTACACCTCTATACACTTTAGGACTTACATCCCTGCGTAGAGGGGGATCCCTTGTCCCATAAACAAGGGGATCTCATACACCAAATAAGTGTGCTTGGTTGCGACCTTAAAAATATATTATTATTATTATTATTTAGTATAATAATTGTTTTTTGTAATTTTCTAATTATGCATATCTAGCTATATAGTTTTCTCTCTTTCTTTTTAATAATGTTAAGTCTATAACTAGTATAAATTAATTTATATAATTTACAATTTAAAAAAAAATATTACACTCTAGGAATAACACACATAAAAAAAGAGGAGTGGGTTGTCCATTTCTCGGGCCTTAAGTAAGGCCTCTTGATACCCAAAACGTTGAATATCATGGCCTGTAATTTTCGGTGAAAAAAATAAATTTACAAGTACCTTATACATCTAAAAAAGTATTTTTCTTAGTGATTTTAACGTAGTTACATGGAACTTAACGGTTATAAAAATATAAACATTTATAATATGATTATAGGTTTCTTGGAAAAGACAACAAAAATAATTAATTATGGCAATTTTTTGTTGGAGGTAACAAAATCTAGCGTAATTCAATGTTTAATGAGCATAGTTAGTTATCATGAAAGCCATGCCAACTTCCTCTGGATCTTGGTAGTAAACCTATTTCTTTACAAAGTTACATAGAAGTTTAGATTTAAACAAATGACACAAATATTGTCTATGAAAATTTAAAGAGGAAAAGTTTCCATAATGTATGTGAATTTTTATGGGAAAAAAACAAGTAGCTAGAAAAAAATATATTTATATCATGGTTAAGTTTTTTTTAATACGATAACCTTTACAATCTTTCAAATTAAAATGAAGACAATCATCTGACAACTATTATACATATAGATAACCACATCTTCGTAATGAAAAAGTGAAAGATGATGGCAACGATTACATACACATGATGGAAATTTTAAAACTAATTTTTTCATAGAGATATGTTTTGTGTAAAAAAATTGAAAATTTTCATAACTGCATTGTTATAATGAAAAATGGATAATAGCATGCAGAGTGAATGAGAATGCAATAATAAATTTATGAATATGAATGGTAATTTATAATTGTATTTGTGACCCAATGAATAAGACTATATGTGTCGTTTCACAATGAATGGACATGACGTTAATAATTTATCAATTATTATTTATTTATTTCGCTATTCTTAATTATGTACATAATATTAGTATTATCAAATTATTTATATATGTAACATTTCCGCCACCTTTAAGAAATGTTCTTTTCTTGAATTAAATACAAAGCGGGATATTGTTGACAAATTTTTTATATTTTTCATGAAGTTTTTTTTGTTGGAATATATTTTTTCTTAATAAGATATGTTGTCACGTACCGATACTCTAATATCATGCGGAATTAAAATTTTCATCGAGAACCTTTACTGTTCAACGAAACACAAGGCATGGTTGTGATCACATCTCGGCATTTCCAACAGTGTCACGCTCCCTCTTGTCTTCCATTGATTAGTTCGACGATCTGCAAGGAAAGACCTTAGAGGAAATCGGATAATAGAGAGAAAACGCGACGGAAATCAACGATCGTAAACAATCCCGCAGACTGGAACCAAATCAATGGTTCAGAATTCACTTGCAAAAATCAACAGTGCGGAAAGCCCGAGTTGCGGGGTTGAAAAGTTACAAAACTTGCAATCTCACTTTCTGCAACCCGCATCCCGCATCGGAAACAGATCAATGGCAGAGAATCATCCTGTGAATATCGACAACGTGAAGATTCAAATGGCGGGATTAAGGATTATGGAAATCGCGACATCGTGATCTCGCATCCTGCATTCTGCATCCCGCAAGTTGCGAAGGGAAATCTGCGGAAACCAAAATCTGCGAAATGACATTCTGCATCCCGCATCCCGCAAACTTGCAACTTTGCACAAAGGAGGATTTCTAGCAAAAAACTCAGATTTTTGACTGAAGTCTTGGATCGATTTGATCATTCAGGCCATTACTGGTCTGGCCAATCTAGCCTGCAACTTAGTTCAAAATATAGGCTTCCAAGGCCATGGGAAGGAAGAATTGCTAAGCTAATGAGCTCATCCGTGGAGCTATGAACACCTTCACAAGACCTATCTGACCTAGCTTCCCCACTGCCTACACACCCAACATAAGGAAGTGTCCCCTTCTCTACTCCACAGTCCCTCAGGATACACCTTCCCTTCCAGTGCTCTTCAGGATGTGCATAGCATGTTCACCAACCACTCTTATCTTATTGTGAGGCTCCACGCTAGTTTTATCAAGCACATTCTACGTCTTTCCCATTCCTAAGTCTTGTACATAGCTCAGACCCGAAACAAGGTGCACAACACAACAACCATAGGGAGACTCTACAGCACAGGTTTACTTTGGAACACGAGTAACAAAGTCTCATACACTCTGTAGTTTAAGGCACGCTGCAACGCAACAATCACAATCCTTCCAAGGGAAAAACGATTGCAGAACGCGAAGGATACCCACAGGAAGAGCTCTCCACTAACATGATGTCACTCCTCTTGAAAATGAAGATGGTGGTGACTGAATATGAAGTTGATGATGAGTGAACCAAAACCCCTCCTCGCTCTCAAAACGTGAGAGTAAATCCAAAACGTGAATGTGTGGGCCAACACTGGCATACGGTTCTGGTGTTTTCTTGTCCATGCAAGCAAAACACGACTTTCCAAAACTGGGTGCTCTGCCCAACTCAAAATCTCCCATACTCTTCCCCTTCCAAGCAATAAGTACCTCAACCACCTTCTGGCAGAATAAATGGTTGGGAAGAGAAGACACGAAAGAGGGTAGTTGATAGTTTTGATGGGTTCTCCCCATGACACATGGATTTTCCCCAAACAGGATAAAGGTTAACATTCCCACCCCCTTATCCTTAGGAAAATCATGCCCCCATCTCATTATTCGTTGCATTGACGTAGCTGGTTGTGGGTGTTTCATTAATTTGCATATTTACATGATGTTTGCAAACGTGCTTGACTTAGCACAAAAACCATAGGCATCTACCATGATCTCCTATATACCAAACATCAATCAGTGACAGGGCCTTGGCCTTGAGCTCCTTGTCATGATTCGATATAATATTTACATCATATACATTAATGCAACGGAGTCGAAACTGGGGTGTTACATTCCCATCCCCATTCAATAGCACTGTCCTCCGTGCTTACAAAAATTGAACAAAATGCTACAATGGAATCACCTCAGTGCTCCGCATAATTGAACAAAAATGGATGCGCCAATTGCATGGCATCCTCCAGCTCCCCTGTAGCCTCTTCAGGACCGTAGTGCTCCCACTACACCTTTACCTGTCCTATGGCTCGGTTCTGGAGCATGGTGACCTTCCTGTTAAGGATGCACATTGGCTCGATTCAGAACTCTCCCTCAGGTTCCACCTGAATCACATCCCAATTTATCACACGGTTAGGGTCATGTATATATTTCTTAAGCAAAGAAACATGAAAAACATTATGAGCTCTAGTGCTAGCAAGAAATGCAATTCTATATGCAACTGGCCCTATTCTTTCAAGCACTTTAAACGACCCACAATATCTTGGTGACAGCTTGGCACAACTCCCAAGCCCCAAGGAAATCTTCTTTGCCCGCACTCTGAGGTAAACATGATCCCCAATACTGAACTCTATGTTCACCCTATGCTTATCAACATAGCTTTTCTGTCTGTCCTGGGCTGCTTTTAGATTCTGCTTGATCTTTACAACCTCTTGCTCCATATCCTTAAGCAATTCTGGACCAAGCACAACCCTGTTCACTGGATTATCCCAAGTCACTGGTGTTCTACATCTCCTTCCATACAAAGCTTCATACGGACTCATCCCCAAGGATGCTTGCTATCCATTATTATATGCAAACTCTACCAAGTGTAAGTAATCTTCCCACTTGGTTGGTTTGTCCATCACATACATGCGAAGCATGTATTCCAGCACTTGATTTACCCTCTCAGTATGCCCATCAGTCTGAGGATCATAAGTAGTGCTGAAGTTCAACTTTGTACCCAAATCCCCAAACAATCCCTTCCAAAAATTGGAAGTGAACTTGACATCTCGGTCAGAGACTATTGCCTTTGGCAATCCATGTAGTTTGAAAATCTCTTTCATGAAGATCTTTACTATGTCATCAGTCTTATGCGTAAAATTAACCAGTATAAAATGTACTGCCTTCGTCAACTTGTCCACCACAACCATGATGGAATCATGTTGTCACCAAGTCATTGGCAATCTTGTAATAAAATCCATGGAAATAACTTCCCATTTCCATTTCAGAACTATAAAAGGCTGCAACAAACCTGCAGGGTGTTGATGCTCAACCTTTACCTGCTGACATTTCATGCACCTTGAAATGTATTCAACCATGTCCTTTTTCATTCCTGTCCAAAAGTACTGCTTTTTGGCTGTAGCAATTGTCTTCTGATATCCTGGGTGACCAGAATATGGAGCTTGATGGATCTCGTCCATAACAACTCTCCTCAAATCTGCTACCTTTGGAATGTAAATTCTGCGTTTATAAGTAAGAAGTCCATATTCTTCTAGTTTATATCCCTCAAATTTCTTCTCAAGACTTTGTTGCTGCAATTTGTCTTTTACCTGCTCATACAACTCATCTCCAGCAGTATGATTAACAATCTGTTGCCTCAAATCGGATTGGAAAATACTAAGAGATGCCATGTGCATTTCTTGCACCTTCCTGCTGAGTGCATCGGCTACCTTATTCTCTTTTCCTTTCATGTGATTGATTTCAAAATCAAACTCACATAAAAACTCCAACCATCTAGCTTGCCAAGCATTCAGAGTAGGCTGATCGAATAAATACTTCAGACTGCAATGGTCTGTCCTTAACTCGAATCTTCTGCCCATCAAGTAATTCCTCTACATATTGAGAGCATGTACTATGGCAGCAAGTTCTAGATCATGGGTAGCATATTTCTTCTCATGATCCTTCAACTTCCTTGACTCATAACATATCGCGTGGTTGTCTTGCATAAGGACTCCTCCAAGCCCTTGTCTGCATGCATCGGTACACACCACAAAATCTTTCTCTGGGTATGCAACTTTCAATACTGGTGCACTGGTAAGAAGATTCTTGAACTGCTGGAAGCTTTCTTGACACCTCAATGTCCATTCAAACTTTATCCCCTTCTTTTGCAAAGAATAAATGGCATGTGCAACCTTGGAGAATCCTTCAATGAATCTCCTGTAGTATCTTGCAAGTCCCATAAAAGATCTCACAGCTGTCACATTTCTTGGAGTAGGCCAATTCATAATGGCTTCAATCTTTTTAGGGTCCACAGATATGCCCTCTTCTGAGATAATGTGACCTAAATATTGAATCCTATCTCTATAGAAGTCACACTTGCTCATCTTTTCATACAACCAATGCTCCCTGAGCAATTGCAATGTCAATCTCAAATGCTCTTCATGTTCTTCCTCATTCTTAGAATAAACAAGAATGTCATCAAGCAAAACAAGAACAAACTTGTCCAAATACCTGCTGGAGACACTATTCATAAGACATATAAATGTAGCTGGTGCATTTGTGAGACCAAATGCTACCACTACAAACTCATAATGTCCATACATTGTTTTGAAGGCTATCTTATGAATGTCTTCATCCTTGATTCTCACCTGATGGTAACCTGACCTCAAGTCAATCTCGGAAAATACCTTTGCTCCTCTCATTTGATCAAAGAGGTCATCAATCCTAGGCAAACGATACTTGTTCTTTACTATGAATTTGTTTAGCTGTCTGTAATCAATACATAATCTGAGTGTACAATCTTTCTCCTTTACAAACAGAACTAGTGCTCCCCAAGGAGACACGTTGGGTCTGATATACTTCTTCTCCAACAACTCTTGCAGTTGCATATTTAGCTCTAGCATTTCTGGTGTACTCATTCTGTAGGGTGTCCTAGACATTGGTGCTACTCCTGGCACAAGTTCAATTGTGAGGAAGCCATGGAATCTCATTAGGAAACACATCCTTGAATTCCTGCAACACATGAAAGTCCTCCAACCTAAGAGTTTCATTCTCTGGTGCCTCCAAAATATGAGCTGCATATAACTGGAAACCTTTCCTACAGAACTTCTTCAACTGCATTGCTAAAAAATTCTTCACAGAAATCACCTTTGGAATGCCTTTCACAATCCTTGAGTTTCCTTCTTCATCCAAGAACTCCAAATCCTTATTATAATAGTCAAGATTTAATCTGTGAACTTTTAACCAATCCATTCAAATGAGAACATCATAGGAACCAAGTGGTAGAACATTCATATCTACACAAGTGACCAATCCATTCATCACTAATGGATGCTTATCCACCACTTCACTAACCTTTCTCTTAGTTCTAGTGGCTAGTTGAACTAACCAAGATTTGCTATGATTTACTTTCTTAAAGGCACAAATATCCACTACTCTAGGAGTAATGTGACTGTGGGTAGAACCAGGGAAATCAAAATAGAAACAGATTGCTCAACAATATTACCTGAAACTTCAACCACAGTTGAATGGTGATCTACCCGGTGGTAATTAGGTTTTCCTTTGCTTTTCTCATAGCAATACTTAGCCTTCCTAATTTCTTCTTCAAGAGTTCTAGGTTCATAAAACTCGATTTTGTCTTTGTAAGACTGAGGAAATCCACTCAGAAAATGCTGGATTTTCACTTTTTCATCCTTGATGTACTTGACATATTTCAACAGTTCTAGGAACTTATTTTCATACTCTTCCATGGTATGTTGTCCCAATATCATCTCATGTAATTCTTTGATCTTGTCATCATAGTACCTGTCAAAGAGGTATTTCTGCTTGAAATACTTCTGGAACCGTTTCCACTTAAGTCTTCTTTCACTGATCCTCTTTACTTTCTTGAAGTGCTCCCACCAAATGGAGGCCCTTCCATTCAAACTGGATATGGAAACCCTTGCCTTCATATTCCCTGAATAATCCTGAACTTGGAAATACTTCTTTATCCCAAGAAGCCAAGCTTCAACTTCTTTTCCAGTCTTTACCTCGCTATCAAACGTAGGAGGTTTAGCCTTCTTAAATTCATCCCAAGAGCAATCCCTATTGTGCCTCTTTCTCTTTCCCTTGTGAGAAGAAGAGCTTGAATCCTCACTTGCTTCTTCTGAGTTAGATGATCTACCAGTAGTCCTTCTTCTTCTTCTGGTACTGCTCTTATTCCCTTCGGGTATTACTATACCCTATCCAAAGTCTATATTTCTTTGCAAGGCTGTCAAACTTTGCAACATAGCAGCATTCAAGTGATGTTTCTCTTCCTGAGCTTTAATCAAGCTTCTCATGGTGGCGGAAATATCCAGCGATGTCTCTTGGAATCTCCTTCCATTAGACTCTATGTCATCATTTCCAACTCGGACATTTTCCCCCATGGAATATCGCGCACACTCGTAGGAGTCCCGAGCATCATATCTGTCATGGGTTCTCATGTTTGAACCACCACTAACTTTTCTAAAATATACTATGACTCTGTAAAATGTGTTATCAACACCATTTGTTAGACACATAGTAATTCAAAATGAAAACCATCTACTTACTATCACCTGGCCTATCTAGGCCCAGTGCTGTAACCGACAGCTCTGATACCACACTGTAGAGTACTACAAGTTGGTATCAGAGGGTACTCTTGACTGGTTTTTGGTCCATCTAGGCCCAATGCTGCAACCCGTAGCTCTAATACCACACTGTCATGTACTCATACCCAATTATCATGCGGAATTAAAATTTTCATCGAGAACCTTTACTGTTCAATGAAACATAGGGCATGGATGTGACCACATCCCGACATTTCCAATAGTGTCATGCTCCTTCCTATCTTCCATTGATAAGTTCGATGATCTGCAAGGAAATACGTCAGAGGAGATCGGACAGTGGAGAGAAAATGCGACAAAAATCAACAATCATAAATGATCCTGCAGACTGGAACCAAATTAACGGTTCAGAATTCACCCACAAAAATCAACGGTGCGAAAAGCCATAGTTGCGGAGTTGAAAAGTTACAAAACTTGCAATCTCACTTTCCGCAGCCCGCATCCTGCATCGGAAACAGATCAATGGTGGAGAATAATCCCACGAATATCGACAACCCATAGATTTGAATGGCGGGATTGAGAATTATGGAAATTGC
This sequence comes from Pseudotsuga menziesii, assembly GCA_001517045.1. NCBI lineage: Eukaryota > Viridiplantae > Streptophyta > Pinopsida > Pinales > Pinaceae > Pseudotsuga > Pseudotsuga menziesii. The sequence continues at coordinate 174,831 of LPNX010657961.1, read as the reverse complement.
GACACCACGATCCCACATCCCACATCCCGCATCCCGCAAGTTGCAGAAGGGAATTTGCGGAAACCAAAATCTGCAAAACGACATTCCGCATCCCCCATCCTACAAACCTGCAACTTTGTGTGAAGGATGATTTCTAGCAAAAAACTCATCTTTTTTACTGAAGTCTTGGATCAATCTGATCATTCAGGCCATTACCGATCTAGCCAATCTACCCTGCAACTTAGTTCAAAATACATTGAGGGAAAAACATACATAGATTCCTATAATTGCATTTATTCAAAAGAATAATGCATCAATTCAACACAGTAACATGTTCAACACATTCCATCAAGCAATTACAATGCAAGAAATACAGTTGCAGAGAGTTATGTATACAAGAAGACTTATCTTAAACAGAACTTGTCCTGCAACCAGCTATGTCACTACAATGTTCCTCCCAACCATAGGCCAGTGTGCTCCTTAGTCTCTCAGCAACATTGCCACCCCCGAGCTGGGCATGATTTCCTCAAGGAATAAGGGAACACTAGAAGACTCATACATAGCCAAGGGTGCCATAACACTTAGCCAAGCCAACACAGTTGGGTTTATTAGGATGTAGGGTAAAAAATTCCAACTGATGGGGTTCATAGGCCACTTATCCAAGCCATCTCACAGTTGGGTTTCACAGACTGTTCACAGTCAATCCAACCTTCACCTTGAAGGACAAGACAAGCCAACAGATGGGTTTATCAGACTGTACATAGTCAAGCCATCTCACTACTGGTTTTATGAGGCTAACTAGCCAATCCAACATTCACAGTTGGGTTTATCAGACTTTCCAGCCAAAGTTTACTCACAAGGTTAACCACAACAAGACACAGCCAAGCCAATAGATGGGTTTATCAGGCTACTAGCCAAGCCATCTTTCCAGTTGGGTTTATTAGGATTCTAAGGCCATCGGCAGGAAGAAATGCTAAGCTAGTGAGCTCATCGGCAGTGCTAAGAACACCTTCACAAGACCTATCTGGCCTGGATTCCCTACTGCCTGCACACCCAACACAAGGAAGTGTCCCCTTCTCTGCTCCACAGTTCCTCAGGCTACACCTTCCCTTCCAGTTCTCTTCAAGATGTGTATAACAGGTTCACCAGCCACTCTTATCTTATTGTGAGGCTCCACACTAGGTTTATCAAGCACATTCTACGTCTCTCCCATTCCTAAGTGTTGTACATACTCAGACCTGAACCAGGGTGCACAACACAACAATCACATGGAGACTTTACAACACAGGTTTACTCTAGAACACAGGAAACAAGGTCTCATACACTCTGTAATTTAAGGCATGCTGCAACGCAACAATCACAGTCCTTCCAAGGGAAAAATGCTCATAGAACGCAAAGGTTACCCACAGGAATACCTCTTTGCTACCACCATGTCACTCCTCTTGAAAATGAAGATGGTGGTGAATGAAGATGATGTTGATGATGAACGAACTAGAACCCCTCCCTGCTCTCAAAATGTGAGAGTAAATCCAAAATGTGAACGTGTGGGTCAAAAATGGCATACGGTTCTGGTGTTTTCTTTTCCATGCAAGCAAAACATGGCTTTCCAAAACTAGGTGCTCTTCCAAATTTGAAATTTCCCATACTCTTTCCCTTCCAAGAAATAACTACCTCAACCATCTTCTGACAGAATAAATGGTTGGGAAGAGAAGACAAGAAAGAGGGTAGTTGATAGTTCTGATGGGTTCTCCCCATGACACATGGCTTTTCCCCGAACAGGCTCAAGGTTAACATTCCCACCCCCTTATCCTTAGAAAAATCATGCCCCATCTCATTATTTGTTGCATTGACGTAGCTTGCTGTGGGTTTTTCATTAATTTTCATATTTACATGATGTTTGCAAATGTGTTGGACTTAGCACAAAAACCATAGGCATCTACCATGACTGCTTATATACTAAACATCGATCAGTGACAGGGCCTTGGCCTTGAGCTCCTTGTCATGATTTACATCATATACATTAATGTAATCGGGTCAAAACCGAGGTGTTACATATGTTTTGATTATTTGAGAATAAAGCTTCTTCTCTCTAGTGTCAATGATAGATTTTGGCTCAAAAATTACTCTTCCCTTGTTATCCAACATAGGAAGTATTCTATGTGACATTTGATATCGTCCCCACACTTTGTTGAGACAAGAGACATGGAAAACATTGTGGATATGGCTCTTATATGGTAACTCTAATCCATATGCTACTTGACTAATCTTCTTGATAGCCTAGGACAGTCAGTAGAATTTGGGGGCCAACTTATTTTCTCCTCGTTGTTTATGAGATAATTGTTTGTAAGGTTGGAGTCTTACGAATATTGGATAGTCTCCAACTTCGAACTCTCTCTTTGTTTTGTGTTGATCTGCTTGTTTCATCATATAGTTTTGTGTGGTTGTTAATTTTTTCTTGAGTATTTTGATTGTATTATGAGTTCTATATAACTGATTTCTTACTTCTTGAACGTTGGTTTCATTCAAAGAGAACTCCTTCCATTTCTGACATTCATACCCATTTAAGTATTGAAGAGTATTCTTTTTAACTGAGGTGTTGCATGTAGAATTGTGCCACCATTTTTCCAAGTTTAACCATTGAGAACAACTATTCTTATTATTGGTTAAAAAAAAATGTAGATAGGCTTCCAAACATTTATTTACAATCTCTATCTAGCCATTTGTCTGGGGTTGATAACCTAAGTTCATGTTAAGCGATGTCCCAACTTCTTTCAAAATTTCCTTCCAAAATTTTAAGTTAAAATTTGCATCCCTATCACTAACAATGACTCTTGGAAACCCATGTAACTTGTATATATTTTAGGAGAATAATTCAATAATTTTTTTTCTATGCTTATCTTATTCACCCCCGTGAAGTGTGCGAACTTGGTTAGTTGATCAATTACTACAAAAATTATTCCTTTCCCTTCTGATATGGACAACCCATCAATGAAATCCATAGCGATTTCTTCCCATTTTTTGTTTCGAATGTGTAAAGGATAAAGTAACCTTGAGGTCATAACATTTTCAATTTTTTTCCTCTAAAATTTGTCACATTTTCCCACTAATATTGAATATCCTTATGCATCCCATTCCAAAAAAAGTCCTTGATGCATTATAGTATGTTTTGATAAATTCGACATGTCCTATTGCTGGAGATTCATGGGCCTCCTTCATAAACTTTTTTTGAATTTAGAAGTTGGGTTTAAATAAATTCTTCCTTTATACCAAAGGATATTGTTCTTCCATTCAAATTTGGAATCTTCATTAGGATTGTTGATTACACTACATGTTTCTGGATCCCTTCCATACTCACATTATATTCCATTTAACAATTTAGGAATCACAATTGAAATTGAAAATGAGGGCATCTCCTCATCCTTCCTTGAAAGTGCGTCTACTACTACATTATGCTTCCCTTTTTATGTGGTATTTCCATGTCGAAGGAAACTAATTTTTGTATCCATTTCTGTTGTCCATTCAACAATGTATTTTGTTGAAGAATATATTGAAAACCATTGTGATATGTATGTATCAAAATAATTCTTCCTAAGAAGTATTGTCTCCATTTTAATAAGGCATGCATAATGGATAACATTCCCTTATCAATTATAGACTTCATTTTGTCTTGTTTATTGTGTTTTCTACTTTCAAATACTATTGGGTGATCTTCTTGCATTAATATTTCTCCTAACCCTTAACATGAAAGCATCATAATATTTTATGAAGCGTTTGGAAAAAAATTGGTGTTTCCAATAAAGGTGTTGTTGACATAATTTTTTTTCAATGCTTCAACACACCTTCTTTCTTCTTCATTCTAGTAGAATGAAATTTTTTTAAAAGATTTGATAAAAGAGTGGTTATGCGAGCATAATTCTAGACGAATCTTTGGTAATATCCATTCAACCCAAGAAATCTACTTAATTTGGATACATTAGTTGGTTTGGGGCACTCTAATATCACCTCGATGTTTTTAGGAACCACCTTGCCCTCCTGCATGGATATACCATGGCAAAGATATTTCACTTCCTCTTTAATGAATGTGCATATGGACATCTTTGCATAGAATCAATTTTCCTTTAGTAGATAGTACTTGTTCCAAATGTGTAATATGTTCCTTGAAAGTATTACTATACGGGAATTCCATCAAAACAAATAATAGAAACTTTCTTTGATATGGCTGAAATAAATTGTTCATGTCTTCTTGAAAGGTTGCTAAAGAATTAGTTATCCAAAAGGAATTACCTTGAAATTGGATTGTCCTTGATAGCTGTGGAAAGTTGTTTTCGCAACATATTCTAAACTTACTCTGAAATTATAATATCCTTATCTCAAGTCTAATTTTAAAAAGTATTTTTCCCCACGATGTTCATCCATCATATAATCTATGAAGGGAATAAGAAATTTGTCCTTAATGGTTATCTTGTTTAGTCCTTTGTAATCTATACACATTCTATCAAAGGATCCAACATTCTTTAGCACCAATACTACCTGCACTATATAAGGACTTCAAATTTTTATAATAACTCCACACCTTAGTTAGTATTGGATTAATCTTTCAATCTCTATTTTACGATCATGTGGATACATGTATGGATTAACATTGATAGGAGTTGAACCTGAATTTACTTCAATTATATGCTGAATCTTGCTTTTTGGTAGTAGTTTGATGGGAAGTTTTTAGAATACCTTCTCATATTTTTAGAGTAATCCTTGGATCTATCACTGACCTAAGTTGACAACCTCTAAAGTTAGTAAATTTATTTCTTGACGTTGCACCACATATGTTGGTGCTCCCTTCTAAATTAGCTTCTCTATTTTGTGGCATGAAATAATTCATGTGTAAGGGGGTTGTAACATATACAAATTATATTTTTCCCATTTCCATTTGAATTTAATAAAATTCTCTTGATGGTTGGATGAGTAGGTACCTAGTTTTCATAGCCATTGGTTCCCTATAACTACATCAACTCCTTCTAAGGATTCCTCACAAAATTTTGACTCAAGGTTATAATTTCATAATTGCAACTTAACCTTGTGCCATTTTCCCACCTTTTTAATGTTATTCCCATATTCCACCATTACCTTCATAGTAGGTACTCAATATATGAAAATGTTAAGCCTCCTTGTCATACTTATGCCAATAGAATTGTGTGTACTTCCCGTGTCAACAAGGACAGTGACACTGTTATTTCTTATATGCCCTCAAGGATTTAATGTTTGTACCTTGGTGTATTCCATTTATGGAGAATTTTTGTCATCTATATTTGATGGAATATTTGGGGACATTCCAGGTCTCCTCCATGTCGGATTCATCGCTAACTAATTTTCCTTCCTCTTCTGCTTCTCATTGATATAAGGTCTTGGCCTTATATTTCTAATAACACCTATGTCTCAGGACCAAACATTTTCTCCATGGTACATAAAATTACCTTTATTAACTCTTTGGGCCTCCAAACTAACTTTTTTGCTGTCCCTCAAGTGTGGCAGATGATAATTTGTTTACGGCTTTATGGTTAGGACATCGTTTTTGCTTGTATAACCCTTGTTAAGGTTTTTTTTCCATGGATTTTTAAACTTTTCTTTGATAATGTTTGATTTAGACCTAACCTTATCAAAGTTTGAGATATTATGTAATTCTAATTCATTTTTTATGTATGGTTGTATCCCACATACATATGTCTAGATTTGTTGACCATCCATTAGCTCCGGTACTTGTGTTGATAAGGATTCCCATTTGTAAGTTTACACCTACACATCACCCTTCTTCTGTAATATGGTGAATTTTGCAAATATATATATATATATATATATATATGTCACAATTCTTTTGTTTTGTTCAATGTCCCATCACTCGGGGACAGTAGCAATGAACCATTGGTTAAGAACTGAATCCAAGTGTTAGTTTTTCAACATTTAAGCTAGCATTATGTTAGGATCTTTAACTGAGAGAACAACAAGTATAACAATCAAACACAAGAGACAATGAACACAGTGTTTTTCCTCGGGGAAACCATAAATGGAGAAAACCCTGCAACTTCCTCAGAGATAGAATCAACACAAAAGATAAAACCCCAAAAAAATAAGATGATATCCTGACAGTAGTAACCTCTTTCTTCCTTGCCTTAGTGTCTTTCTCTTCCTCAGCTATGCGCTACAACTGAGTGTGGATGAGTGTGTGCTAAATAGAGAAGTCACATATCTATTTATACTAATTCCTGACATGACTAAAACCCTACTAGGGCCGACTTTACTAGGTGACTCTAATAACCCTAGTGCCCCGAAACTGTGGGGAATTTAACCCTTAGACAATAGGAGGGTTACCCACAATGACTTGACATGACTTGTTTACATTATAGATCTTCCCGGTCAAAACATCGGGGAATGACATGACATAATAACATCCTAGAATAAACATTGGGTTACAATAGATAAGAAATACAAGTGAATACATTCCAAAGTTACAATTACAACAACACTCCCTCTTAACTAGGAAGGTATTCTCTCGACACAATTTTCATCACTCGTCTTCTTCTCTGGATCTTCTCGTCATCTGCATCTCCAAGTCATCTTCATCTTCAAGTAATCTTCTTCTTCATGTCATCTTCATTTATGGATCTGGATCATCATTGGATCTAGATCATCATCACTAGATATCATCACTGGATCTGGATCATCATCACTGGATATCATCATTGGATCTGGATCATCACTGGATCTGGATCATCACTGGACATCATCACTGGATATCATCACTAGATCTGGATCATCACTGGATCTGGATCATCATTCGACATCATCATTGGATCTGGATCATCACTCAATTTGGATCATCACTGGACATCGTCACTGGGTCTATATCATCACTCGATCTGGATCATCACTGCTGGATCTGAATCATCACTCGATTTGGATCATCTCGGAGACATCATAACTGGATCTGGATCATAACTCGATCTGGATCTTCTTTGGTCATCATCATCATATGTGCTATCTCATGATTCTTCTTGTCACAGGAAGTTCTATAGAGCCAACCTTATTTCATGCTGGTTGTAGGCCTAGCCATCATGTAGGTCTTCTTCAGCGCTTCTATCTGACCTACTCATCAGAATGGCTCACCCAGCACTTACATCTGAACTACTCGTCAGAAAGGCACACCCAACACTCACATATGATCATGTAGGAGCCTACAATCACATCAGAAAGGCCCATCACTCACATTCACCAGCATGATAGGACACTACTATCATCTGTGAAAAGGCTTCAGTACTTACATCTGACCTACTCGTCAGAAAGGCATGCACTCACATCTGATCTGGTAGGAACCAAATCCTACACCCTCATCAGAATGGCCCCTAATCCCAGACTGAGCTACCTGGTAACGGACCAGGTGCCTCCGTCCTCCCAGAGAATGGAAGTAGCCCTTACATCTGACCTACTTGTCAGAATGGCCAGCACTCACATCTGACCTACTCGTCAGAATGGCATGCACTCACATCTGATCTGGTAGGAACCAAATCCTACACCCTCATCAAAATGGCCCCCAGTCCCAGACTGAGCTACCTGGTAACGGACCAGGTGCCGCCACTCTCCTAGAGAGTGGCAGTAGCCCTTACATCTAACCTACTCGTCAAAATGGCCAACACTCACATCTAACATGGGAGGAACCAAATCCTTTAGCCATGACAGAATGGCTCAGCGCTTACATTTGAACTACTCGTTAGAATGGCTCTTTCAGTCCCAGACTGAGTGTTCCTGGTAATTGACCAGGTACTTCCATTCCCAGAATGGAATTCAACACTCATATCTGACATGGAAGGAACCAAATCCTCTTACCATGATAGAATGGCTCAGCCCTTACATCTGACCTACTCATCAGAATGGATCTCGAACTTGTCATTTCCCCTTGGAAGGGACCATGATCTGGAGAACACCAAGCTTCTCCCTGAAGTACTCAAACTTCACTCTGGCCAATGGCTTCATCAACACATTAGCTATCGGATCATCCGTCGCAACATACTGGAGCTTCACTACTCCCCTCTGCACCATATCCATGATATAGTGATACTTGATCTCGATATGCTTCGACTTGTCATGGAACACTAGATTCTCTGACAACTTCACACAACTCTAGTTGTCATAATGTATACAAGTAGCATCCAACTAGAGATCAAATAAATTAGATAGTAGCTTCCTCAGCCATACTGCCTCACAACTAGCTGAACAAGCTGCGACATACTCTGCTTTAGTTGTACTCAGTGCCACATAGGATTGCTTCCTGCTAAACCAAGAGATCACACATGATCCCATACTGAAGCAACACCCTGAAGTGTTCTTCCTATCGATGGCACTGCCTACCCAATCTGAATCAACATAACCCTCTAGGTTAATCTTCTGATTTGCATCTTACTTGATCCCATAATCAATTGTACCCTTTAGGTACCTCAGAATATGCTTTGCAACAATCAAGTGAACACTTCTTGGATCTGTCAAGAACTGGCTCAAGGTGTTCACAACAAAGCAAATGTCTGGTCTCATGTTCGTCAGGTACATCAAGGACCCAATCATCTCACGATACATCGTAGCATCAACCGAATCTGATGAAGCATCGCTCAATAGCTTCAGGTTCGATGCCATAGGTGTGGCCATAGCCTTGCAGTCCATCATCCCAAACCTCTTTAGGAATTCTACTGCATACTTCCCTTGTCCAAAGAAGATTCCATCTGCACTCTGCCACACCTCCATACCTAGAAAATAATGCATCATACCCAAGTCCTTCATTTCGAGCTCGGCAGTAAGCTTTCTCTTCATATCAGTAATCGACCCATCCATACCTGTTACAAACATATCATCTACATATAGTAGAAGCATCACTAGGTTGCCATCTTCAACCTTGTAGTAAAGATTGGAATCTGCTTTACTCTTGGTAAAGCCCAAACTGGATAGAAATCTATCAATTCTGTCGTACCATGTCCTTGGTGCCTATTTCAAACCGTATAGGGCTTTCTTCAATCTGCACACATGAGAGTCCCTATCATGTGTCTCAAAACCAAGTGGTTGTTCTACATACACTTCCTCTTCCGCTACACCATTCAAGAAAGAAGTCTTGACATCCATCTGGTGTATCTTCCATTTCATCATTGTAGCCAGAGAAAGTACTGATCTGATGGAAGTGTATCTAGCTACAGGTGCAAAGGTTTCTTCATAATCTATTCCTTATTTTTGAGAGAAACCCCGAGCGACAAATATTGCCTTATATTTTTCAATGCTACCATCTGCAGCATGCTTGATCTTGTAGATCCCTTTGGAAGTTACAACTGACTTCCCTTTCGGTCTTGGGACAACATCCCAAACATCATTCTTCATGATTTATTGGTACTCTTCGATCATAGCATCCTTCCATTCTTTTCGTTCTGCCGCTTCTTCATAACTGGAAGGTTCTTTATCAATGAAATCATATAGAAGTGCTACATACCCAGAGCAGGATCTGGGCCTTTTTCTTTCTCTGTGATTCTCTTCTGGAGCCCCATATCTTTCCGCACCCTAGATAAGTTCTTGAAACCAAGAAGGTTTCCTCTTATGAGGATTATTCTCTGGAGGTGGATCTATAGGTCTTTGTGGTTCTTCAAATTCTCGATCTTCTTCTTGAGCTTCTTCATTCATGGTTGTATCATGAATTCTGGGTGCTTCAACTTCTTCAGATTCTTCAGCAGGTTTCTTTCTGGATTTGTTGTAAGTTGTGTCTTCATCAAATGTCACATCCCTGCTGATGTCAATCCTCTTGAATCCTGGGAAGTATATTCTGTAAGCCTTTGAACTTTCAGAGCATCCCACAAATATACCCTTCTTTCCTGAAGGATCTAATTTAGTTCTCTTCTCTTTTGGAATGTGTATGTACACTGGACAGCCGAATATTCTGAGATGGCCGAGTTCTAGTTTCTTGCCGAAGAAGACTTCTTCAGGAGTCTTGTTCTTGAGTACTCTATGTGGAGTACGGTTCTGTACATACACCGCTGTTTTGGTAGCTTTCACCCAAAGATGCATAGGAAGGTCTTGATCGTGAAGCATAGCTCTTGTAGCTTCGATGATAGTTCTATTCTTCCTTTCTGCAATCCCATTCTCTTGAGGATTATAAGGAGTGGAAAACTCCCTCTTAATCCCTGAGTCTTTACATATCTCTTTGAATTCATTTGAAGTGAATTCTCCGCCATTATCTGATCGAAAGGTATTGATCTTCTTTTCAGCGTGGTTCTCAATCAAGCCTTTGAATTCCTTGAACTTGCTGAATACTTCGTCTTTGTTCTTCATGAAGTAAACCCATGTGTTCCTAGAAAATTCATCAATAAAAGAAACATAATATGCATACCTGCTTAGTGAGTTTGATGACATAGGACCGCATACATCAGAGTGGATGATTTCCAAGATTCCTTTTGCTTTGCTTTCACTACTTGGAAATGTCTTCTTTGTATTATTTCCTTTCGCACATCCTTTGTAGACCCCACCATGTTTTGCTTGAATTTATGGAAGACCTTCAATAGCTTTGCTTGCAAGTGGTAGTGCTCTGTAATGCACATGTGCAAACCTTCTATGCCAAAGTTCATTTGACTCTACTGTGTCATGGACCAAGGCTTGTTCTGGATGGCCCTTCAATTTGTATAATCCTTCTTCTTGTTCTCCAATCACCATCACATCATCGATAGTCTTTCCTTTTGGCCAAATGATGACTTGACCATCTATGAATGCAACTCTCATTCCTTTTGCATCTAATGTAGATATGGAGAGGAGGTTCTTCTTGAGTCCTAGCACAAACAATACTTCCTTCATTGTCATAGACTTTCCAAAGTCTAGTTTGTAGGAAGACTCCCCACTACCTTTTATTGGATATTGGTAGTCATCTCCTAGCTTCACCTTGTGAGGTGATTCATGTTCTGATAGTCTCACAAAGGATTCCTTGAATCCTGTCATATGTTTGGAAGCCCCACTATCTATGAGCCAATCATTGCTTCTATGAGTAATGTTTCCTGCGAGAGTGGAAATCAAAACATATTCATCCTTGCTTGAAGAATCTTCACTTTCATATCTAGTTCTTTTCTTGTATGGTTCATCATCCTCTGCATCATGAGCATGATGTCTTCTTTTGTTTCTCTTTTTCTTATTTTGTTTCTTAGGACAATTTCTTGCATAGTGTCCTGCTTCATCACATGTATTACATATAATCCCAGACAAATATTTTCTAGTGTTATCTTTGTGATAGTGCTTACCTCTAGAGTGATGGGATCTTATTTTGGTTGACTTGGAGTGTACCATGAGAGATTGATCTTCACTTCCCATATTTTCTTCTCGAGCTTCTATCTGAGCTTCTTCTTGAGAGCACTCTTCGATAGTCTGTTGAAATTGACTAACTTCTTTCTAGCATAGATCCCTTGAACAAAGGAGTCCCATGATCCAAGGAGACCATTCAAGGTAGTCATCACAATCTTTTCATTTTCCACTTCTTCATCTACTGCTTCTAGCTGTTCCTTGATTTGAGAAACTCTTGTGAAGTATGACTGGATTATTTCTACATTCTGAATCTTCACATTCTTCAGTTGGTTTCTCAGAGTCATCTTCCGGTTTATGTTCTTTCCTTCAAACAATTTGGTTAGGGCATCAAACATAGATTTAGGTGTCTTTAGGGAGGACACCTGTGGTATGAGGTGATACTTGATAGAATCAGCAATTATTCTCTTTGCCATAACCAAATTCTTCTTATGTAAGGCCTTTGCCTCATCTCCCTCTGGAACTGGAACCTCCTCATTGATATAGGAGTCCAACTCATTTTCTTCCAGGACCAGGGAGATCCTATACTTCCAAGATCGGAAGTTATCATATCCCTCAAGCTTTTCATCAAGCTTGGTATGATGAGACATCTTAACTGAGAACCTCAAATGGAAATACAAAAGATTCAGATCTTACCAGGTCAAGATGTCGGATCTTGATTTGGAGCTGAAATCCTGCAGAGCTGGTTCAGGAGCAGATTAGGGTTTTTCTTTTCCAGATTTCTATCCAACCAAATGATTTGAATTTGATCCCTAAATTTGATTTTATGGAGGAGATCAATCCAGGCCTTGGCTCACTGAAAAATTCCTCTTTTGTGAAAAGTCCTAATTTCTGGCAGTAGTGTCGGGTCCAAAACTGAAAAACCTCAGAATTGGATTCTGATTTGACAGAAAGATGTGCCCTAGGGAGGAGAGTTATTCCAAACTTATTTTTCTAAAAATATGTGGAGAGAGATCCACAAAGTAGGAATCCCTAGTTCCCGCAGCTGCACAGTGTCTTCTTCTTAGGTTAGCTCTGATTCCATGTTAGTTTTTCAACATTTAAGCTAGCATTATGTTAGGATCTTTAACTGAGAGAACAACAAGTACAACAATCAAACACAAGATATAATGAACACAGTGTTTTTCCTTGAGGAAACCATACATGTATAAAACCCCACAACTTCCTTAGAGATAGAATTAACACAAAAGATAAAACCCCAAAACAGTAAGATGATCTCCCGATAGCAGTAACCTCTTTCTTCCTTGCCCTAGTGCCTTTCTCTTCCTCAGGTATGCGCTACAACTGAGTGTGGATGAGTTTGTGCTAAATAGAGAATTCACATCTCTATTTATACTAATTCTCGACATGACTAAAACCCTACTAGGGCCGACTTCACTAGGTGAGTCTAATAACCCTAGTGCCCTAGAACTGTGGGGACTTTAACCCTTAAACAATAAGAGGGTTACCCACAATGACTTGAGATGACTTGTTTACATTATATATCTTCCTGATCGGAACATCGGGGCATGACATGACATAATAACATCTCGGAATAAACATTGAGTTACAATAGATAAGAAAAACAAGTGGATACATTCCAAAGTTACAATTACATCAACACCAAGGGGCATATAAGCTATCAAAGTCACTGAGGGATCACATTCGGCCTGAGACACACCAACACTTAGCATGGATGGATTTTTTGGTGTCTCCTCCCAACTAACTCACCCATAAGGGAAATTTAACTCAAGTAAACCTGCTAAAGAGACACATACCTTAACCAAATGAGATAGCGAGAATTAACTTCGCGATCAAATTTTGAAATATTTTAAAGAAGTCATTTTTTAATGTGTCCCAGCTATAGGAGAACATATATCAATAATATGTGTGGCCTTCAAGTTTCATCAAGGCATATTTTATATTCTCATTACCGGATTGGATTTTATGTTTGCGAAACAATTCTTCCACCTTATTGATCTATGACACGCTCTATTTTGTCTGACCTTTGAACTTTAGTAACTCTAGGTTGAACCTATTTGGGTATCCACTCATTGGCTGCACTAAACCTGAGTGTAGTTAGTTTATTTTTGGCATATTGATATTGAAAAAGGATTCTCGATTCAAGTTGAACTTCATAATTCTATAAAACCCCTCGCCTATTCTTATGTTGATTTGTTATGTTAAATATACTATCACCTTACTCATTTCCCATGATACAACACTGGAAAATCATTCTTTCTATTCCTTGTTAATTCTTCTTTTAGATTGGTATTGATATTTTTAATCTCTTCTTGCAGCTCAACTTCAATTTTACCTAATCCAAATTTTAGCCTTTTGATATTATTGGTATCTTGAACATGGCATTTTTCTATTTTATGCATGCGATCCTTAATTTTTGATATTTTTTTGGTAATGGGAACACAGTTTCTAGGCCTAGTTTTAGCTTTTAGTTTGAAATAAGGGGGAGTGCTAGTAGATTGTCAAGGAGCTTAGAGGACTGGAATTGGAGCATGGGGTTGAAAAAATAGAGCATGTGAAATAGTGAAGTGGGGTATCTAAGGAGGGGGGGAATGTGTAGTGTGCAAGAATGGCCAAGGAGGGGGGGAATGTGTAGTGTTCAAGAATGGCCAAGGAGGGAAGAGTGGGTGTGACTAATGAGTATGTGGGTAGATATAAGGGGAGGGAATGAAGAAGTGTGGTTTGGGGTAGAGTGGAGGCTTAGTGAGAAAGGGGGTACTGAGAGGGGTCATGTGGAAGGAAGGTTGTGTGGGGATGGGTATGGCATGGAGATGGTAGGTTGCATAAGAATGGGTGTGAGTGATGACTGTGTGAGGACAAGTGAGGGGAACGTAATAGGGAAGTGTGGTGCGGGGTAGAGTGGAGGCTTAGTGAGAAATGGAGTGATAAGAGGGGTTGCGTGGAAGGTATGTTGCATGGGGATGGGTAGGGCATGGATATTGTATGTTGCAAATTTGGTGAGTGTCAAGAAGGAAGAAATGTAAGAAAGTGCGAGCAATGGGGGAACTAGGCCATTTGGACCAAATTCAAACAGTCATTTTGTCGCCCTTCCCACTTCATATTTTCAGGATAAAAAAAATATTGGTTCCTCCAAATGTTTTTTCTTTTGACATCATAATTTCAATGAACTATTTATTTTCATAAATATGAATTTCCTTGCAAAAATGTGGGCCTACAATATTTGGCTCTTCAATTTCACAACCAATTGTCACAACACTGACAACATATCCTAAGATATTTTTACACATCTATCATGTGACCAAAATTATATCTCCATGCTAACCTCAATATCCTCAAATTTCCACTCATTATCATCGCTATAGCGATGACCAAGTGTCGTTATTGTGACATCTATGCCATTGAAATTCCACCTAAGCATAAGGTTTAATAGCTAGGATTCCACTCATGGACATCTCTATTACGACCATAGGGCGTCTCCATTGCAATGGTGACGTTGTCATTTATGTGATATCTATGTCATCATAATTCCACTTAACCATAAGGTTTTCTAGACATGAATCCACTCACTATCGTCACAAGAGTGGTGATCTCACATCAATATGGTTACATCCATGAAGTTGAAACAAAACACAATCCTTTATTTGTTTGACATTTTGGCCATGTGTCCTACGGTTGTATCCATTGTGATATATGTCGCAAGTACAATGATAGAAAATATTTTTTACAAAAAATTAGATCCATGAACCTAGAGAATAATACATATAGCACACTGGTAAACAGTCTCTGCAAGCATGGAAAGGTCGATGATGCGACAAGAATATTATCTGGAATGTTGGAGAGAGGTTACAGTCTGAATGTATTTACATATTCCACTTTAATTCATGGATTGTGAAAGGAAGGCAAGGTGCAAGAAGAAATTAAGTTGTGGCATGAAATGAGAGATAAGAGTTGTGAACCAAATGTGGTTTCTTATAGCACTTCGATTGATGGTATTTGTAAGAATATGGATATTGAAAAACAAAAAGAACAACTCAAGGAAATGTCCAATAAAGGAATTGTCCCAAATGTTGTCACCTACAACTCTTTGATAGATGGCCTTTGCAAGACTGGCCATGTATATGAAGCAACAATTGTGTGGCACAAGGTGATAAGTAAGTGATGTGTTCCAAAGGAAGTAAGCTCCAATATGTTGGTCCATGGACTTTGTGAGGACGGGGATATATACTAAGGCTAGTAAAGTGTGGAAGCATATGATGGAGATAGGTTGTAGTATCGATGTTGTGATATATAGTGCAAAAATAAGTGGCATCTTCAAGTTGGTTAGGTGGGATGAAGTAGCTAAGATGCTTTACGACGTGTCGTACAAAGGTTTTCAATCTAGTGTTTTCACCTATAACACATTAATCAATGGTTTTCACAAACAATGCAACATATATCATGCCATGGACCTCCTAGATGCGATGTTGCACCTTAATTGTGATCCATATGTTGTTATCTATAATATTCTTATGATTGGGTTATGCAAGAGTGGGAAGATAGAAAATGATAGATTTGTTTTTGAGTAATTAGTCATTTGTATCTCCAAGAAAGGAAGAATGCATGGTGCATTGACTCTTTTGGAAGTAACCCTAAAGAAGGTATTTCCTCTAATACTTATACATGGATAATTGAAGTAAAAGGTGCATGCAAAATTAGAAACATGCATCAAACAATTGATTATTGTTGGACAAGGATTCATGGCTAATCTAAAGGAGCTTAAGTTCAAGTGTTAACCTAAAGGTAAATACGCCTTAAATGAAATTAAAGAATGATATGCAATCAGTATAGATGCTCAGTGCTTATTCTTTCCATATTGTTTGACTTGAACCATTGCAATGTCTATCTTCATGTTAAATAGAAGCATACACAATTCAATATTGGTGATTTGTTAATGAACTACAGTGGATGGTGCTTTAGATATGCTTCTATTTTAAGGTTAATTGATTGGATGCTTGTTTTTTTCTATATTTTTTGAATAAAATTCTTTCTTTCACTATTAACAAGAACTTCTTATGTACATACAAGGAATTTTATAATAAAACAATGGTATTCTTAAGAAACTATTATAAATTGTTTGTTTGGGTGGAAACCATAAAAAAATTGCCCTATATCATAAGTACTAAATTGTCACTTGTTAGTAATTGCACACGAAAAAATAAAAGGGTGATCCATTTTAGTGATTTACTACATTTATTCAAAACATATCTTTTATATGAGTACATTGAAGGAATGGATTTTCATATTCCATGATTGGAAATAATTAAGTGACTAACCTAAACCAAAGTCTTATTATGGTGACTTTAATACAATGTGTAATTTCTAACTTAACATATAAAGTACTAGATATTACTTACATATATATTTTAATACCATATGTTAATGGTCATATTGCACAAAACCTTGTCACAAAATTGAAAACAAAGGCAACTCAGTTGGACCAAGAAAGTTGTAAAAACCACACAATGTTACAACTTGCCTCTAAGCAGTGCAACTCATCAAGAACAGAGTTGGTTCATCATTTCCCACTATGTTGTCTTCTACATGCACAACACATCTCTCTTTAGTTTTGTTAGGAACCATCTGATTATTCAGTAACTTAGCCATGTTGGGGTCAATTATAGATGAAAAATTCATCCCGCCTATCATCATTGCAGAATAAAAAATTTACTCCAATAATTACACTTTTTCTACCCCTTGTCAGCATAACATATGGATACTGGAAAACAAGGCCTTCTGAGCCTACGATGGTCTGTAAATAAATAATTTTTTCCACTGTACATCTAGATGAACTTCACCACTCTTTACATTCATTTTGAATTTTCCCATCCAAACCAAATTCTCATCTTACTTTGTTCTAGAAATATTTTTTCTTACATCCTCCTCAAAGACATTGTCTCATTCATATATTTTAGCAACAAAATGAGCTGATGAGATGAATAAAATAGTAAATAAACAAAATTAAACATGATATTGCTACTTACCTTATAGGCATTCTTATTTTCCATTAATATCTTTATTGAGGGAGCTAAAACTCTACATTCCAAAGTGTTGTAGTACACTAAGCACTTTGGTCTTTCCTTTTTCAGTGCCTTCCTCTAAATCAGCACCGACTACTGGTTGATTTGGTGTTATTTGAATTTCAACTTCTTGATCAACAAATGCATCTTGCATATATATTCTACCCTTGATGATTCTTCTCCCCCCTTGTTACACCTGATTTTGAAAGGGGGTGACAAGAAAAAAATTCCACTTACATGTGATTTTGATGAAGGTTCTTGCCTATGAGTTAATGTATGTTGAAGAATGTTCTCAAGGTATTTGACAATTACTCAATTAAAGATACCAAGGACATTTTTCAGAAGTTATGGACAAATGAACCTGACATGATTCTCTAATTGTTGATCATATATGACTTTTATATAGGATCATTGATGTCTATGAAAGAAATCGTCCAACATATTGAAAGGGTGAGCATCTTTGTCCTATATATATGAGTGGCTGTTTCAATTTGACTAAACAACAAGAATGGTTCCAGATGCTCTTTGGATTAACACGAGATTGTCAAGGGTTATTTGTGAAGTCATTTAAATCCTAGCTCATTGCAAATATATTATGGTAATGTCAACTTTCATATCTATATCATGACAAAGAAACGAAACCCATTTTCCAGTTGATGGATTCACTCAAAATGGTGAATTAAGATAGTATTTCAGTGATGATCCTGTATAAGATTTGGGATAGAGATTATGTGCATTCATGTCATATTAATCAATGGTGTTGTAGACCTAGGGCTTTATCAAAGTACTAATAAGTTATCATGGATAAAAGTAATCATAAATTATTTTATAGACATGCTTAAATGTATAGAACCTCCTCAATCATATGCGAAGTTCCTATCATCTTGTATGTGATAGGCATGTTGTATAGAAGTAAAGTGGATGTATTAATTGATCCTATTGTTATTTCATCATCAACAACATGGCTCAAAAGAAGGAGAGATTGATTATAGATATCAAGGAATTTGAGAAAAAGCTTGTGAGAATCAAAGTGAATATTGTGGAGAATGGCATTAATTACATTATTTTTTTGGAGGATCAGAAGACAGGGTTCTATGAAGATTAGTGTGATAATCAAATTCTGGTGAAAGTTTTGCAGTTAATGCTAGTTTCATAGGTGTTGTTTGTGTTACTGGGCCATTTAGGTGGTTATGTCTGTTGAAATAATATCCATCTACGAAAGATATTCTTGTATTGCTAAACCCTCATGAAAAACCCTAAAAGAAGATGGACTACAATAGGACTAGAAGTATCATATATAACTTTTATGACATTCCTATAACATATATGAAATTAAGGGAGCCTTTAGATAAACAATTTTTAGTCCCCATATTGTTAAAGTTCTAGTTTCAGGATTAAATAATACCACAAGACAAATCTAGGTGCAAATTGTGTAGTATCTTGACGTCTAAAGGCCATTTATATCACTATGAAAGTTCATTGGTGGCAATGTGACATTCTTGGATAGAAATATCATAATCCAAGATGGTTCTAGATGTCATATGAAGCAGTGTATGGTTGGAAGTCCAAGATTGCATAGAAGCAAGGTGACTTTGTACTAGAGTTCCTCTAGTCCTAATACATATGGTAGTCGCTCGACTAAGCCTTAAACAGTCACATAAAAGAACATATTTGGATATAGTTGAATGGGTAAAATATGGGCATGAATCAAGATGTTTTCAGGAGACATAAATAGCAGCCTCATAAAATCATGATAAGGGAATCATTTGAGAACAAATAATGTCAAAAAATGACCCACTTTCAAGCTCTTTTATTGTAGTCTCTCACTTTTTCTTGAACAAAAGAGATAACATGGTATGGAGCTAAATTATGGTTCCCAGTACCAATTATGTACTAACATTTCCAGTAGTGTTGGTCGCATGAGTTGTGAGGGGATACAGAAGAAATTCATCACAATATTCATGGGAAATTTCTAGTCATTTAAACTATCATAACTAAGGTAGCCTTGAGGAATCCATAACTAGTGGCTAGATTCAATAGAAGAGTTGTGTTGGGATAGTAACTGACAGTAGTATGGTGTTCTTAAACAAGTTATTGTGCCAACAACAAGACCTTAGACTCATGAATTTTGAAGCACATATGATATCCTGGAAAAGGTTATGATAGAAACTTCAATAATAGTTCCCCACCCTTATGAATGAGTAAGTACTTACATTTGGATTAAAAATTCCTCTAACATTACTAATGCTACTTTATCTACCTCCAAGTTAACTTGTATAATTTCCTACGTTTTGAGAAGTCAATGTGATTATCTAATTATTTGGTGCCACCAACCATATCTTATGTTCCTGCACTATCATTATTATCCAACACTAAAAACAAAAGAGAGGATGCATTAACCTTAAAAACTCATACAAATGTCTTGCTAGACATAGACGTAGAGGATTGGTCCACCAAATTATGAAAAAATTCTCCAAGTGTGGACGTTTCCCCCAAACCTAGAAAAAATGGATAAATGGGTGAGTTCGAAAGGGAATGTCCTCCAATAAACAAGGACTACAATACTCGAAGGATACAAAATTATTAACTAAATGGAAAAAATGTCCCTCAATATTGGTATAAATTGCAAGGAGATTTATCCACATTATCTTTGGAAATATTTTGATTTTTTTATGGGTGGGTGTTGTTCACGAGGTCACCACATAGGTTGCTACTATGGGAAAGTCCTATTATTTATTTCCTAGATCATCCATAGGTTCAGATATGGGAAAATATTGTTATATAATATTTTGTGACTTTAAGCCACATCAAACATAGATGCTACAGATAGTATGAGGAAACAAGTCTGTATTGTATGGACCACAGTACTTGATGGCTATTTGTCAAAGTGTATGAAATTACAAAAAAAGACACTTGGGTGTTACAAGTGAAAAAAGATTTGCAATGTAAAATATAGTCAATAAACTAGAATGTCCCTATCCACAGCACACATGGAGTGTGAATGGAAGAGTGGAGTATTGTCATGATTAAATTAAATTTTTTCATCATCATGTGTTGATTAATTTCTACAATGAGTTTAATAAAATTGGTTGGACAAGGTAGTTGGAATGGGTGTTGACTATAAGAGATAAGGGGACCATTTTGATCAATAGATAAACCCAAAAGCAAAACAACATGTCGTTTTGGTAAGTTATAATGCAATATCTACCACAAACATTCATTACAACCAATAATCAAAGTTTTACCACATTAGATTTTAGAGCATAGAAACTTAAAAATGAGACGTAGATAGACAAGATGAGATAATTTTATTAATGTTTGACTGATGACCACAAAAATAGGTTGATGAGACTTTTGTGTACAATGTTATTACAAAGGACAAGTACCTAAAGGTCTCCTATAAAAGGTAAAATGGAGTAAGTAAAGTAAAGTATATGTGGAA
This sequence comes from Pseudotsuga menziesii, assembly GCA_001517045.1. Taxonomy (NCBI): domain Eukaryota; kingdom Viridiplantae; phylum Streptophyta; class Pinopsida; order Pinales; family Pinaceae; genus Pseudotsuga; species Pseudotsuga menziesii. Next base: position 154,035 of record LPNX010657961.1, on the reverse strand, counting down.
TTGCAATGAGTTGTTGGCATATTTGGTTTAATGATGATGTTGAGTTGTCTTGTACCTTGACAGATATTCCCATGACAACTAGTCGTACCTAAGATAACTAGAATTCCATGAGGCTACAAATTAGTTGAGTTTCTCTACAAGAAACCTTAGAGAAACTTCAATATGTCAGCAACAAATTAATATTCTTCTAAGTTAACATATAAACAAGAAAAACTTGTAAAACAATCCAAAACACTCTGTTATGCTTGTAATTTAAATCTTCGTGAAATGGATATGAGGTACATAGTATATTAGTTGAGGAAAAAGTAGATACAGGATAAAACAAAATGTTATAAAATATCGACGTATGTATGGAAAAATGATGTCAATTTATGAAAACCTATCTATTATTCTAAAGAACCTCAATAAAATGCATTCTTGAGCATTTGAAACAATGTTTGAACTTCAAACAACCCTTATTATCAGATCTGACATGATTTGAACATATATAGGCATGATTTACAAGGTCTAGCATGGTTCATCCTTGTATTTCTCTCTCTCTCTCCTCTTTCACACAACAAGATTACTCAATTCTGGGCACATTCTTTGACTACATGTGCATTCCTATAGTAGTCAACAATTATAAAAACCTTGATTTTTCTATATCTAGGTAATAAATCAACGGTGAGAATCATGACCATGGGAACACTATGGATCTTTTTATTTATTTTTTTATGTCCCCGACGGGGTACATTTATATATGGGCTGTAACTATTAGTTCGTTTGTACAAACCTAAATTTTTTTTTTAAACATAATGTTTAACTATGTAGGAGTAAAGAAAAAAGTTTAATTCGTTAATTTTTAAATTATTTGATTGGTGGCTGGGTCGCTGGCGTTAGGTTTGAAAGCCAAGCCTTAGCCGTTGGCGGCTGAGGTGACGAAAGCAAGTTTTAATAAAAGTGTATACGTGTCCATTGGATGGACCCATCGGCTAGATGCACGGAACAATATTCATTACATGCACCTTAATACATGGTACGAAAATGTGCAACGTAATGGGGGAGAGTAATAAATTTCTATTTCCAATTTCGAATATCGATCCTTTTGCGGGCGACGTGGTGGTTAGGCTAACAGCTAGCTTTCCATATGACCTATATAATTCTGTCGATTGGAGAAACCATCCTCCCTGGCTTGCCCAAGCAACGCCACCCACGACACACTTCAATTCATGCACATGTCAATTGCCACACATCCATTCTATGCGCAAGTCCGTATACAAGGGAGTGCGACGATGATGAATTAATTATTATTACCAGTTCTCCTAGATCTTGCACACAATATTCATTTTCGTCTTCTGTTTGGCTGGCTTCGTTGTTTGGTTGCTTGCTTTTCAACTACAGACTTGGAAGGACGGCGAAGACCAGTTGCTTTCTTTCTCCTTACCTGCAGACTAAGAAGAGGGAAGGAAGGCCAGTAATTGAAGTAGTCAGTCCCTTCATTTACTAGAATGATGGAATAAGATGTGTGGTTCCCACAGCCTAAAGGTGACTTTGACAGGCATCCAATTTTCCCTTGCATCGTCCAGAGAAATTGTAAGTGGATGCACAAAATATAGAAGAAAAATGGGCAATTGGGTACTTGTTTACAGCAATTCTGTGGCAAATAATCTATTTTAACTAAGTTAAAAATCTCTTTCATGCCAATTCAGTTGGAAACCACCTTTGAACTCTAAATGTAAAGATTGTGTATGTATGCTATTCAAGTTAAACAAAATATAGCACTTATTTTTACTTTTTTTTGGGTTGAGAGTACACTTTTAACCAGTTATCATCAGCCTTGATGACTCTCTCATCCTTGGTAATGAGCTTATAATTTTCTTGTTCTGAACATTGAATATTCTTGACAAAACCTGAGGTGGGGTTTGTTTGGGGTAGGGTGGGATGAAGAGGGTTTAATAAACTTGTTTGAGCAATTCATGAACTGAACTCTTTTCCTGGGAAAGTTACCACCTAATGGATAAATAATTGACATTGTATGGGAAAGGGATCTTTTGTTGAAAGATGGAAAACAAGCATAATATAGGGTCATTTTCCCCAAAGTAGTGTAATGCAGAGAATTGCTAATTCAACAGAATTACCAATTCCAAAGTAACTCTAAAAATCACGGCCCTAGAAATTTAAATTTTTTAACGTCATCTTCATCTTCTAGGTTGTTGAAAAAGGACCAGCCTTTCTTGTTGCAGCACTAATGAGAGGATGGTGATGCCATTGTCACATATAGTTTAGACTACAATACACATTTTTTTCCATAAAGGAAGTGAATTCTAATAGCTGGTATTAGGTTCTAATTTTACAATAAGATGCTTATAGTTATTTATTGATAGATGTATAACTACAACAACTAAGCATATAAGTTTTGTAGGCTTTGTTTTCAGAATTTTTGCATCTGTCAGTGTTTTTGGGATTAATGGAGAGAGTTCTAAGAACTTTCATGCTGTTGAAAACTTTGCAGTAGCACCAAATACAAAGATATGTTCAGTTTCACCTAGGTTTCCCATTGTCTAATCATTTCTCGAATTCAAGAAAACTGAAACTGGAGATATATATGAACCCTAGGATCTCTACCTTACAATATTTCTCATTACAAGATCTCTACCTTACAATATTTCTCATTACAGGATCTATTTTTGTGTATTGTGTGTATAAATTGAAGAGAGGAGAAGGGAGCGAATGAATTATACCAGTGAACCCATTCCTGCATGTTCAGTTCACTAGGGCTAGAAGGATCTGGGTCTGCCATTACCTAATCAATGTAAATGCATGCATTTAGAAAAGAAAACCCATGTTTGAAAGCTGATAAAGATAAAAAAATATCTATTGATTCTATGAAATAAAAGCCGATGGATGATGGAATTAATTATTCATAAAATGGGTACCAGAGTATAGAGACTGTCACCGAAGTGTCGACCTGCTATTTGCACATTTGGGTGGTCCACAGTTGCAGAGGCCGTGATTTTGTAGCCATTAGTGACCTACTTGGAGCCATAGTAAATGACCATGTCCATATAAGGCACAAACATATCAATAACATCCCCTATCTGTCTTCCTACTACCAAGGGATTTTTTTAACGTACCATTGAAGCAGAATACTTCCAAATCTTTCTTCCTTTCTTGCTTTCCTGAAAACAAAATTCGCAGTTGAATTCAAAGAGAATTGGCGAATGCATCAGAGGTGTCTAAAGGCATGCAAATAAAAGGAATGAAATGGATCGACATGTTTCCTACCACCTGTTCGACAGCAAGGCGAATTTATGGAGCATCAGGTACTTGGGCTCTGTAGAGTATCTAGGTTTGAAACATGTCATCTATAAGCACCTACTCCCATATCTTTCGGGTTTTTTTCACGCCTTTTTCTTTCATTTCAAGAAATAACATCTAGTTTTAAGTTACAAAACCTTCTATGCAACTATATTTATGGGCCTTCCCAAGTTTTTAAATAACTGAGGAAGCTGTGCTCCTTTCAACATCTGAACTGCATACCTTAATTTGCAATTTTTTTTTCTCTCAATACTTTTTAAAATGGGTGAAGTTATGACAATGCCAAGCAATGTCTGGATATATTTTTTTCATAGTAAGTCTGGATATATACTACTAATCTGCAATTGCCAGAGAGTTTAATCAAGGCTCGTTCTTATGCTCAAATAGATCTTCCTGAGGGTGCATTGGTTTACTTTTAACAAACACCTAACAATTTGAGTAATAGCCCATATTGTCTTGCTTGACATCCATTTCAATATTTATGGAGGTTTGAGTAGTGAATTATCAGTTTCAGTGTATATGGACCTGATTGCGCATGTCAAGGAATGCACAATTCTATCTAAGAAAGGGGCTAACAAATCATAAGTGCAATGCACCCAGGTAACGTGTGTCTGTGCATGCAGGAACTTCTGAGTATGGAAACATTGGTATATTTACAGGATGAATGGTCAAGAGATCCGGGTTTTCACTCTCTACTCACACAGGGATGTTATGACTTGGTTGCATTAATATTTCATTATTCAAAAATTAATTGGGGATCCAATATAGCAGGTTAGTCATCATTTGAATCATATAGTTTGTGAGTACCGGGAAGGGAGAGTCCTGGCAAGGGTTGGTTAGTTGTTAAATATGAAAACATTAGTCGAAACATTGTCTTCTATGTCCAAATAAAACGTGGATTTCTTTTTTTCTCTATAATTAATAATTAAATTTGAGCTTTAGTGGAATCCATATGTCTTGTTTTCCAGGAAAGAATTGTTTACTAGGGTCATTGGGATTTATTTTCTCATGCTGCAGATCCAAGGAGTAGGAGCAATGATTTTCCTCGTTCATTTATTTTCTATCATTTTTTTAATTTTACAGTTTGAGATATATTTTCTTTGATTATGCTTTTGTTGAGAATGACTTATGCGATGAACTAGATTTCCTTCCAATGGTGCATGGGAAACTTTTCTTTGTGATGTGTGCTCATCCAATTGAATTAAATCAATAATGCTCCTTCAAAAGTAAGGTATTCTACCTTAAAATATTTTGGCAGGAGGTCAACATTTCTATATATATATATATATATATATATATATATATATATTTTGAAGTTCACTACTTTAGATTCAATTTAGACCTTTATGGACAATTCAGAAAGTAAAGAGCCAACAATAATTATGAATATAGATCATTAAATTAATTTTCGAAAGGGAATTTAAATTTATGCTGAGCTTGGATTATCCCAATGTGAAAAAAATTGGTTGTACAGATAAAGGCTGCCAAGTTGACATGGACTCTGCAAAAACTTTTGGAACAAAAATCATTGAACAGTAATGGCTATTATTTTTCTTTTTGCTATTTAAATTTGAAATGTAATTTTCCCATCCACTTGCAAGTTGGTCTTGTATATCAAATATCCACCAATCAGAAGTATTTATGATTTTGATGGGATGATAAAACATAAGACTCATGGTTGAGTTGACACTTAACTAAGTCTAACGAACCAGGAATATTTTGAATCGATCAATTTCACTTAATATACAAACAATTATTAAGTATCAAGAAATAAAATAACTAACAACAAATTTTTTTAATGAATGGGAACCCACATTATTGCATAGCAAGTTTTATTGACAGCACAATAGCATGATAATATTAGTCAAGCCCAGTACAAAGAAAGTACTATAACGCCCCCACAATGAATGGAAAACCTATATCTTTATGAAATCAACCACAAGGAAGTTCGTTTGTGATGTCGTAACTTATAATTATGAATAGATTTATTTTTTATTTGTTCCAAATTATAGGTCATCTTCAAACTATAAATTACTTAGTAAATTTTTATGGTAAAGTTTTATAATGGAATTCATGTGGATTATGTGAAACTACGAATTTAGAAAAAAATCTTTATAAGTTTTAGAAGAGTTTTCACACAAAATGAAGTGAGTTTGTCGAATTATTAACTTTCTCAAACTAAAAACAATGAACTTAAATATATACAACCTGAGATGCATATAACGTCTGAAAACATCATATAAACATGTGAATGATGTATCAAATGGTTTAAAGATTCTAAATGGATTTCCATGCTTGGGGGTTTTTACTTAGCATTGTTCCTTCTTAAGCCTCCAACCAAATACTTTATATTCTTATTTTAATTTTGTATTTGAATCAAATTTCAATTGAATCACTGATTTCAAATTTTAATTGAAAGCTTCGAGATTAGGGAAGATAAATATATGGCTCCCCCGTAATTGTCCATGTGACGCTCCTTGTCTTTTATGCCAAATTTACACTCTCAATTTGGAAGAGGTGTTTATTTTAGTTGTGATAACTTGTTCATCTGACTAGGATCGGAGAGTCTCCTCCTCTATCATTTTCAAAGATTATATGTATGGGTTCTTGAGTTGTTTTATTTTATTTTATTCTATTGCATACAGTTTTGATAAAATTCATGTTTTTAAATGTTAAATTAGTTAGACATCTTTTACAGTTTTGATAAAACTCATGTTTTTTAATGTTAAATTAGTTGGACATATTTTAGCTTTGGCTATAAGGCTGATAAATTAATTTAGACTAGTTAGAATTTTCTTCAATTTCCATATGGTTGATGCTTTTTTATAATAAAAAGTTGGAAGTTTTTCTTTTAATAAGACTTGGGTTTTGAAATATCACATAGTTAGTTGAGAATCATTGACTAATGTCTTATGGCATTTTTTTTAAAAGATGGTTAGGATTCGTTTATCATTACGGTGCGGAGAAATATATAATTGTTAATTTGTATTAAGATAAATTTTTAAATATACAATAATGTAAATACTATTTAGTATAGAAATATCATATAATTTGGAAGTTGCAAATCTTCATGTATATATATTTCTTCGCATAAAAACAATTGTTAAATTATTACATAAATTTACTTTAAAATATGCATCGTCTAATAGATTGTAACATCCATCTCTATATGTTGATGTAATACAATATTTTACAAACTAAAATAAATTCAAACAATAACACACTATTTTCAAACCATTTTTATTTTAATGGGTTTTATGGCATTGACAATTTTTAATTTCGAGGGTTGGGGACATTGCCACCTCGCGGCTCTTGTTTTATTTTTTTTATGAAACATAAATACAAGTTGTTAATTCTATGATATAATAGTGGAAAATTCTTGAACAACAACATTTTTGGAAGTATTTGGACATCCATGTGCATGGTTGTAAGCCTCCAAAAGGCGACAACAATATAATTTGAAATCTTGGCATGAATGACACGACTTCAATGAAGAATAAGATTAAATATGTTGCATCATCCATCATGTGTACTTCATTTATATATTGTAAATGTGTTAGATATGCCTTGGGAATTTATTTCATTTAAGGCTTTTTGAAAGGATATTATTGATAAAACATTAAGGAAAATATAGAATATGATGATTGATGTTTTCAGGTCATGGGGATTGTTTTATGCGGCCTCGAAGGGAAATATTGGCTCCTACAAGGTTAGTGTAATTTTATTTATTTCACGATAGACATATTTCTTCTTTTCACATGGTGTTGATTTGCATCCAACAATGTTGTTGAGGTGAAGGTTTCCTTAATGCTAGTTGAATTAGAAGTGGAGCATATTTCTTCTTTTCACATGGTGTTGATTTGCATCCAACAATGTTGTTGAGGTGAAGGTTTCCTTAATGCTAGTTGAATTAGAAGTGGAGCAAGGATGTAGGATTGTAAAAAATTTCATGGATTCTCATCTTTTCATTAATTGGATCTCTAAGACTTCAAAGTAGTGAAAATTGGGTCATTACCATCTCATAAATATAGTATTGGAACATCTCAATAGTTTGGGTAAATTTTCTTTCAAAATAGAGTAAGAGGGCAGGGATTACCGAATACATTGCACCTCTTTTGTTTCTTTGTTAGTCTCCTCTACTCCTCACAATATTCTCTATAAAAACCTTAAGGAATTTTCTCCTCACACAGTTCTCTTCGCAACAAAGTATTTCATATCACAACAACCCCCTACAGAGATAGAACTTGCCAAAATAGAATGTGGGTGCTCTAGAAATGTCTCAGAGTCCACTCCGTGTGGCACTATGCTCTTGGTATAATAGAGAATGTGGGTGTTCTGGAAATACCTCTAGGTATACTCCTCGAGACACTATGCTTTTAGTATACCAGGAAATGTGGGCGATCTAGCATTAGAGAAAAATTTGAGGTCTAAAATGGGCCTCCTAGGGAAAATACTAAAATAATAGTGAAAATACTAAAATAATATTTATTATTTTGGAAGAATAAAGAAAAAAATAAATTTTTTGTTTGTATTTTCAACATATCTCCCTGTGTTTTTACTCAAATTTTGAGTGGGGTACTTGTTGGATGCAAAATTAAAATCTGCACCTCACGAGTACCCAAAAGTATGTAATGTGGGTACTTGTTGGATGCATAGTTTAATTCTACATCTAGTGAGTGCCCCCACTCGAAATTTGAGTAAAAACATATGGAGATATGTTGAAAATACGAACAAAAAAACTAGTTTTTTAAGAACAATTATGTCAAGTAAACTATTATGGTTGACTCATTTGATTGAAATTATATTGGTTGTTAAATTCCAAATCATCAAGAAATTATGGTTGGCTCGTTTTCTTATAATTCACATTTTAGACCCCAAATTTCCTCTAATGAAAAACCTCAACGTCTGCTCTTGACGACACTATGCTCTTCATATACCAAAATATGTGGGTGCACTCGAAAAACCTCAAGGTTTACTCGTCGTCAAGTTGTCCTCTTCATTTGAATGAATGGAATCATAAAAGGGTGAATCTGCGGACCTGGGTAACAATTTTTGGCAAGCGTATTTTGGAAAAAATAGAAAAACACACCTCGGTCGAGGGTTTAACAAGCCCTCGACCGAGGTTTTATTAAGCCCTCGACTGAGGTTTTGTTCAGCCCTCGATCGAGGTATTTCTTAACCCTCGACCGAGGGTTAATAAATACCTCAGTCGAGGTATGGACCTTGGTCGAGGTACATACCTCGACCGAGGTGCTTGTGTCGAAAAAATTATAAAAAGAGGCCGTGGGGGCTGCGACCATTTTTTTGGCAAAAGTTCACTGTGGAATCTCGACTGAGAAATGACGGAACAGCAGCGTAAGGATTGGCACCTCGAAGCAACCCAACCTCGTCATGATGGAGTCAGAGCCAAGAGGTAACAGTTTAAATAATTGTTTTTCAATTTAAATGGAATTAAATTTTTTTTTTAATAAATTTATAAAATTTGGTAAATGTATGTTTTTATAATTTTCATGTTTAAAATGTGTACCGGCAAGCAGAAATGCTGTCGGATTTTTGAAAATTTGTAGTTAAATTGAATTTTTTTGTTAATTTGTTATATATATATATATATATAAATTATGTCAACCGGTAGCGTTTATTCGACCGGTTTAATTTTGAAATGTGTCCCGGGAAAGCCGAAATGCTGCCCGATTTTTTTCAATCCTCCGTGAATTCATGGAGGATTGAAAAAAATCCATAAAACACCAACTAAACAAACCTATATGAACCATAGAGACAATTAATCAATTGTAGGCCCGAGACAAATAATAAATTTTTTATAAAAATTTATTTGAAATTGGTTAATAAGTTATAATATTAATAAAAAATCCCCATACCCCACCCCCTTTTTTCAAAACATAAATTAAACCTACCATTTAATCTGACCTCACTAACCCTACTTAACCCCCCCCTCAATATTACTACCTTACCCCCTACTAACCCCTACTAAACCTATTCACCCCTACCTAAATTCATATCTAAACCCTATTAATACCTTACTAAATCCATAATAATACTAACTTAAACCCCTACCAAACCCCTACTTAAAACCCCCTAACTAAACCCTACCAAACCCCCTATTTAAACCCCTATCTAAATTCATACCTAAACCCTATTAATACCTAACTAAATCCCTATTAATAATCCCTAAACCCCTACCTAACCCTCCCAACCTAAACCCAACCTAAACCTATCAATACCAATCAATATATATATAATAATTTGTATTCGTATTAAATATTAGTTAAAGATTAATATATATATTATATAATTAAAACCATGGTTAACCAAAACCAATGATGTTTTCCCATGTTTGACCATAGTTGACCACATATGACCATGGTTGACAATGTATGACTATGTTTGACCATAATTTGCTATGTAAAATCATGTTTGACCATAGTTTATGATGACAAACCATTTCGAGCATCATTCATATAGTCAAACATGCTTCACCATCGTTGACCATGACAAGTAATGTTTGATCATAGTTGATCATTGGCAATGGTCAACCATGTATGCCTATGGTTGACCATAAGTGACCTTATTTTAAGCATATTTGGCCAAAGTGAAACATGGTCAACCATTGTCAAACATTGACATGGTTGAACATTGCCATGGTTGACCATGCTTTACCATGTTTAACAATGGTTGATCATGTATGACTATGTTTAACCATAATTGAACATGGTAACCATTGACTTTGGTTGACGATAGTTATTTTTTACTAAGGCTAATATAGATTAACATTGGTCAACCAGTTATGCCTATGTTTCACCATAATTGATCATTTTTTACAGTTGTCAACCATGGCCACATATGGTCAAACATTGAAATGTTTAACCATAGTCAAACATGTTTTCCCACATCTAACGATGCAAAATAATTTTTAGTCATAATTGATTATGGGCTACCATTGTTAACCATGGATCAGCATAGTTGACCATCATTAGACATGGTTGACCATGGCTAATGGTGTTTAACCATGTTTGGTCATAGTTGACTATGTTGCACCATAGTTGAACATGGAAAACCATGTTTAACCATGGTTGATCATAGTTTCCCATAGTTGACCATGGTTTCCCATAGTTTCCCATAATTGACACAATGCAATGTTAATTGTCACTATGTGACATCAACTGTCATAATGTGGAGTGAATTGTCACAACGCGATGTTAATTGTCACATAAGGATGTTAAGGATGCTAACAATCATAATGTGACATTAATTGCCACAATGCTATGTTAATTTTCACAATACAATAATGGTTGTGACAACACAACATTAACTATCACAATGCAAGTTTGGTTGTCAGATGTGACATTAGTTGAGACAATGTGACATTAGTTGTCACAATGTGACCTTAATTGTCACAATGTTATGTTAGTTGTCGCAATGTGATGTTGGACGTTCTCTCAATGCGACATTAATTGTCACAATGAAATGATAATTGACATGTGACATTAATTGTGACAATGTGACATACATTGTCACTATGTGAAATAATTGTCACAATGGAACATAAATTGTGATAACACGACATTAATTGTTAGAATGTGACATACATTGTCACAACGTGACCTAAATTGTCACATTGAGGCGTTAAATTCCATAATGCAACATTGTTTATATCATTTTCCATGATTGACTGTAGTTGAACTTAGTTGAGCATGTTCAAATATCATTATCCATGGTTGACTATGTTTGACTATGGTTTCCCATGCCTGACTATGGTTGAATATGTTTGATTATGGTTGGCCATGTTTGACAATGTTTTAGACTGTGAAGTCTGAACATGTGAATTGCACTTTTTGGACTATGTGTTAATCTTCCAAAGTTGTGCAAGAGTGTCAACAATCCCAGGAGAGGCATCAATTCCAATGCCAAGTCTGCATGAGTATATTTCAGTATGTCGAGATTGCTACAATGTTTGTCAATGGGTTCAAAAACACAACCGAAAAGAGAATCAAACAAGATGATAGTGTTATTATGGAGAATGAGGTGAATCTACACGAGGATAACAAGGCACAAGAAAGTAATGATAAACAAGCAATAAACCAGTCTAAGAAGGCTAAGAGGGGGCGCAAATTGGTTAAATGCGAGTCCACAAAGAAAAAGAACTTGTCCCAAGTTAAGGTTAAATGTGATGATGATTTAACCAGGTGGGAAAAAAACTGGAATTTGGAGGTCTTCTAGGGAATTTAAGGTGCATAGAAATACCACCACTGAGTTTCTCAATGTCTTTTTTCACTTGATGAAAGGGGAGAAATTTGTGGCGGGGCTTCTTAAAATGTTTCCTGGAAAGGCTCGGTCTAGGCTCTTTATAGAAATTGGCGGTCTAATTGTGATGAATCTACTCCCAAGGAAGGTATACGCCAGTATGAGAATGTGGAAGTTATTGTACAGATTTTACTGAAACGATGGGAGGGAGTGTCGTCCCTGTCATTAAGCTTGATGGTCAACCATAGTCAACCACACAGTCAACCATAACAAATCATGGTCAACCAAAGGCAACTAAGATGAATGTCACAACGCAACATAATCATGTTTAAACATAGTATACCAAAGTCAACTCTAGTCAACCATGGTAATCTATTTATCAAGTATAGTTAAAATGGTCAATTATAGTCAAACACTATCAACTTTTATTAACCATAAACAACCATGACCAACCAAATTTAAACAAGTCAACCATTATACCCTTCGTCACCCATGGTGACTAGATCAACCATGCACTCCAATCAATCGTACCATCGGGGTCAACCATGATAACCAATTCAATCATGACAAAAAACTCTAATTAATACCCCATTCAAACATGTCAATTATGCATGAACAATCGGTTCATCTATAATACCCCTAATCCATAATCCCCTAGAATCAACTAACCCCTTACCCTTAAATCCCTTAACCCTATTAAAGCACCTACCAGGTAATCCCTAAGTATATGATTTTAAAACCATTAACACCTAAAGAAAGACCTAAAGACCCTAACCCCTCATAAATGCCTAAAATATAAACACCATAACCCCTTAACTACCAATTTTGTGTCATCCAATTGACATGTCGTATTTTAGTTGTACAACATTTTGATGTATTTTCCAAGTAGGTATGCATGTGAAAAAATTATCTTATATAATGTTTCTAAGTGATTACAGTTATTTTGCAATGATTAATTTTGTAATTAATGAATTATTCATTTTTAAATGCGTATATTTAGATTGAAAATTTTTAAAATAATAATATTTTATCACCATATATGTCTGATTTATATATGTCTTATTTCATGCAGATGCGTCTGCACAACGGGGCTCTTCGCTCCATCCCAAGCATAGTTCTGGTGGATCTGCGACGAACCCTCGCAGCGGGAGTCGTCAGAGGACTAGTAAGTATACCACTGTGCATGATGTACTCTTTTTTGTCAGTTACATAAAATTAAATTCTTTCACATGTGTATATTTAATCATTAACTTGTATACATTTATATTTTCACTGTAGGTGCTCCGCCTAGGCGTCCCGCGACGCCACACGCCCCTGCTGGGGAGCCCAGTGGCAGCCACTCTGGCAGCCTTTCATTGGGCGATATCGATGATGATGCTACTGCTGCTATCGGTGGGGAGGTTCCCCCCGAAGGTATATTAAATGCACTTTTTTTTCAGTTGTCAGTACCTTTAATTTTTATTGATTTCAAATTCAGCTACAGTTAATATATGTATTTTGACTGACATTTATGTTTTCATCCAATTTTCAGGTCACGTAGATGCTGACCAGGGAGTTGACCCTCATCGGGAAGCAACCTGGGATGATGAGGTCGCCCACATCACATTGCGGGACATTGAGGCGCAGCATGACCGCTTGCAGTCTAGCATCCGTTTCGTTGCATCCAGCTCTCCCACATCTGCTTCGATGTGGATCATGTTAGAAGCAGTAAACGATCTACTGAAGATCTACAAAGCCATCAGACCATTGGGTTCCCTTTGGGCAGTGGCATGCCAGAGTAGAAGGGCTAAAGTGATGGGGCCTGATAAATGGCCTGCAGTGAGAGATGCCACTAGAGACGCTGATGTGAAGGGAACACTCTTTGATATCCCTCCTGACCGCACTGCTGGTCAACTACTTAGACTCAGGGAGTTTAAGCTAGAGGCTGCAGCACCTTTTGTTTATGACAGATTCATTGGAGCATGGGGCATGTTTCCCCACCATCATCAGGTCCCACTGTACTTTGAAAAACATATATATGCAGAGTTTGTCCTGGGGATGCACCCAGATTACACCAGCACACCCTCAAAATTCTATGGTGCTGGTGGGGGACGTAGTGCGACGCGTCCCGGGGCTAGGAGAGACCCTGCAGCTCAGTAGGAGCCAGAGCGTTTGGTAGGCATCCCTAGAAGGACCTTGCTTAGGACAGAGGACGTTGATGATTAGTCCCAGTTGGCGACTGAGGAGCGGAGTTCACTGGCATAGGCCACACGCATGGGAATTCATGGTGCCCTGATGGCTGTCCAGGCAGAGAGAGCCAGACCACCCACCGCACCTATAGATCCTGAGCTACAGTGGGTGGACAATGATGTTATCCGCCTTCTCGATGCCCAGACACTGTCGGAGTATGCTATCATAGCCCGTGATGCATATTTTCGACTGCAGAAGAGATGCAGGCCTCGACCGACGGGACAGCTATATCTTTATACAATTACGTATTCATTTGAATGTTTTAATATCAAATTGTATGTCGTCATTTGATTTTCTTGATTGTAATGTATCCTCAAATGAATCATATTTTGAACTAATACGTTGCTTTGTGTTATATCTCCATGCAGGAGCCCACTTTCATGGAGGTCTTGTTGAGGCCTGGAAATTCGCAGGCGACAACAGCAAGGGATTCTCCCCAATCAATGTTCCCAACTAGCTCGTTGACTGTTTGGAATAGGGAATCCGTTCGGTTTACGGTCCGGCTACCGTAGGTCAAAGTAACTACAAAGGTTTACCGGTTGCGGCCCGGTCCACCGGAATTTGTATTTTGACTTAATGTATGCATGCACATGCCTATCTTAAACATGCAGGGTGATAAAAATGTAAGGAACGACACAATGTGCCGCGCAGGTTCTTACCTCTCGTCTTAGGTTCTCGAACATCTAAACCACATATGCAACTATGAAGTAAAACAACTAACTATCTAAACACCTAACTACCTATCCCCAAGGAGCTAAAAAATATGATTATTAATGAGTAATGCATTATCTCCATGTACAATAAACAAAATTACAGATAGCTGATATTTACGTTTACAACACATGAACAATAAAATATTCTAACAATTAGATAGCCAATTGTTATATGAGCCACAAGCATTACTCTGAGTGAACTTTCCACACAATGAATCAGAAACCATTTAACAAGACATAGGTCATGAAGTTAGAACGATCTCACGAATTGTGGACACCAGCTGAAAAATAAAGTAGTTCATCTTTCCGCCATCCATTTGTTAGCATTTGGAAAATTCACATATCTTTCTCCAACAGGAAAAATAAAATCTTTATTGCAAAAGGAAGTAGTTCTTCTTACAATAGGTCCTCCAGTATTACTGGGATAAATCCTTTTCATTATCTATGTCACCTGCTTTTATACAAAATGCAAGAAACGGTTGGGCTGCCCAAAGGGACCTTTGGGCATCCCAACCCTTGGTCTTCCTAACGCCTCCCCTTTTCCCAAAACTTTTACAAATATTTTACAACATTAAAATGACCGACTTTTCACTAAGAGGGTCCTGCTTGACTCTCTAGAAATTTCTTCCACGCTGCAGCTTCCCTGGTGAGATCTTCAAAAGAGTTGGGCTCCAAGAATTGGATATTAATTTCAAACTTTTCAGCCTTTTTCTTGATGGCCTCGACCCTGGTTGCATTTAGTCTCACCTGTTCTTCTAGGAGATGCAAACAAACGGCTGTATGGCCTATTTCAATCTTCAGGATTTGTTCATCAATGGCTTTGATGCCTTGTACTTTGGCCTCTTCCCCTTGTTGTCTTTTCTGCAACATTTCTGTAAATGAGTCATGATTTGGGAACTCGGGTAGCCTTTGCTCCTCTTCTACTTGACACCGGTTGTAAATGACTAAGGCTCTCCTGAAAAATTCGGTGCACAGTCCCTTTGTTTTCTGGACTGTTTTCTTGAAGTCCTCTGTAGTAGTGATAGCGAACTCCATCAAGTCATAATCTCGCTGAAGGGTTTGTCTATCTTTGTCTGGCAGTCCTGCTGGGAATTCTTCTCCTTTCTCTACCCTTGCCATCCTGGTGGTCAACACTTCGAGGATATCTTGTGACCTATCAACAAAGTAAGAAGCAGTCTCCAGGATTTCTTCTAATCGGCTATCAACCTGGAGAATCTGGCATCTCTCTTCTTCTAGAACAGTTTGCAGGTGCAGCATCTTAGTTTTCTAGGCCTGGATGTGTTCTTTGATTGGCTACAGATCAACCTCCTGTTGTTTAGCTGCTTCTAGTTGCTCTTTTAGTTCTTTAACATATGCAGTATTAGACTCATAGATAATATAATGCTGCGTTTCCAGGTCTTTTATCTTTGCCTTCAACTGCTCCTTTTCATTTTTTAAGTCCTGGATTTCTTGCTGTGCACTTTCTAGAGCATTATGAGCTGTTTCCCTGGCCTGTGCTTCTGCCTGGACGGCGTGGATTTCACTCTTTGTAGCCTCCATTTCTCTGAGCACATGATCATATTACCTTTTGAGTATATTGCTCTCTTCTCTTTACTTTCTCAGGGTGTCCTTCAACCGAGAGGAGGTTTTCTTAGTAGATTCTATTTCATTCATCATTCGGTCTATGTTGTCTTCTGATGCATGTATGGCTTCCTTCCCGGCACTTATGGTAAACCTCGGATCTACGTCTGTCCCTACCATCACAGCTTTATCTAATATCATCTTGCTAGTCATTCCTTTTGCTTCTATCTTTTTCTTTGTTCTCCTCATGATTCTTTTGGTAGCCCTATCATAATAAACAGTACTGAAATCAGGGACTTCTTCCTCCTTTTCCTGTATGAAAGGTACCAGCTGAATCATAGGGGTAGCAGCTTCGATGGTAGTGGGTACTTGAGGGATCTGCACCTCGGGGTTTTCATCTCCCTGACTCAGCCCTGATGAAGCCTCGAGAGCTTTCTGCTACGTCAACTTTATCTGTTCGGCCTCCTGCTCTTACAGTTCTTCGTCTAGCTTTCTTTGGGCTTCTTCGGCTGCTTGCTTAGCAGCTTCTTCTATTTCTCTGGCTGCTTCATTGGCTCGTTCAGCTGCTTCTTGGGCAGCTTTCCTCTTTTCTTCTTCTCCCTTTCGCATCCATTCTGCAGCCTCCTCTTCCAACCTCTGAGCCTCTTCTCTTATTCTTCTGGCTGCTTCTTCAGCCTTAGCTTGTTCAGCCTTCTCTTGCTCAGATCCTTTTCCACCCTTGGTGGAGTGTTTAGGTTTGAATCTCTTGCAGAGCTCTGTCATATTTGGAGCCATCCTGTAAACCGATTCATCGCTATAAAAGTGGTGGTTATATTCGTAGGTCACGTTGTGTTTCTTGCAGTGTTCTGCTACTCTGCCATGCATATCA
>LPNX010657961.1:117846-127854 GCA_001517045.1 Pseudotsuga menziesii | reverse complement strand
AAAATATATATATGTGAATTATCTAACACTATGGAATTGAAATTTACATGAATATGAAATTTATGAAATTGTAAACTATGAAATTGTAAACTATGAAATTTATCAACTATGAAATTGTAAACCATGAAATCTATCAAATTGTAAACTATGAAAATGAAAATCAAATTGCATAACTTTGAAATTATACCTATATCAATGGGATTTGCTTCCTCCATCATAGATTCATTTGGAATTTCTTCTTCTCTCAAGATTGTTCTTTTTCTCCTCTTCCTTTCTTTATCTTTCTCTCTTTTCTCTTCAATTTTGTTTTGATTTCTTTCATTTCTTCTTGTTCGACGTTGGTTGCTTCCCATTGTGATTGATCAAAAATCCAAATTGATACCTGCAAAACAATCTACAATGCTAAATTTGTATTACAAAACAAACATTTTTTCAAAGAAATTAGGCAATTTTGAAGGATAGAGTTAGCTTAGTATGAATTATGTTTATATAGAGTTTCATCAAAAATTCGGGTGGGAAAGATGGTTGGGTGTGTAGTTGGAGTGTCATTAATGTTTGAATTCAATCCTGGGCTTTTGCTCCAAAGGAGTTTACATGACTAGGACCTCGACTGAGCTCATACCTTGGTTGAGGTCTTAACGAAACCTCGACCGAGGGTTTGTTAAACCCTCGGTCGAGGGATTTACAAACCCTCGGTCAAGGTTTCGTTAAGACCTCAACCGATATATTTAAATACCTCGGTCGATGTTCATACCTCGGTCGAGGGCTTAAGAAAATAGACTTAGCCCACATTCAAACAAATGAAATTTTTTTTGTGCCTTGCAGAGGTGTACACCCTGCCATTCCTAGCACATAACTGAGTGGAGTTGATACCGATAAATTCGCCAATGAATCTTCTATCCATTGAGGTATAATACATGCATTTTGGCATTCATATGAAATTTATTTTTTAATTACTTCTAAAACTTATACTTAGAAAACCACACTGCAACTTCGAAGCAGCTCAAAGAAAAATCTGCAGAGTTAAAAATACACGGCCAAAAAATTCTTTAAAATGCACACATCACATATCGATGTGTCCTCTTCAAAATGGTATCTTTGGTTTTTTCAATTTTTGAAAAAATAGAAAAAATTGCTTTACGTGGACAAATATGTGTTTAAAACGATGCTGAAATCGAATGTGGTCACTTTCGAAAAATAATAAATAATTGTATAATGCGAAAAAAATTAACAAAAAAATATGTACATCACACTGCATTTTATGTAGATCATGCTCATATATATATATTTTTTAAATTATTAATGCAAGATTGAATTACTCTACGAGGACACGAGCCACTTATTAGCTTCTTCAAATTTTTAAGGTCACAGTTCATTAAATGCAAAAATTCACACATTAAATGACATCGGAATATTTTAAAAAAAATATCACTATGAAGCCAACATAATATTCTTTAATTTGTTTTTTTACTGCAAGTCAAAATTCACATGGAATATATGCGTTTTGAGGGCTTCTATCTAGCACTTGAGTAAAAAATCAGGTTTTCATCGCCAAATTTGGCCAAAAAGTGTTACCCATCTTCATGGAATCACCCAAAAATATTTTTGAATGATGCTTTCAAAATGAAGAATTGGGGAATATGTGTTATCAATTAGGGGTTTTAGGGCTTAGTTATTTGGAGCTATATGAGATAGAGGTGTGTTGAGGCCTGGAAAATCACAGGCAACAACAGCAAGGGATTCTCCCCAGTCAATGTTCCCAACTAGCCCGTGACTTTTTGGTATAGGGAATCCGTCCAGTTTGCAGTCCGGCTACCGTAGGTCAAAGTAACAAAAACAAAGGTTTTATCGGTTGCGGCCCAGTCCACTGTGTATTTTTGATTTTTTGATTTAAGTATGATATGCATATGCCTAATTAACCATGTAGGGTGATAAGGATGCAAGGGGCAATCACAACGTGATGTGCAGGTTCTTACCTCTCGTCTTAGCACTCACAAGCATCTCAATCACATACGCAGTAATGAAGGAAACTAACTATATATCTATCTATCCCCGGGGAGCCAGATTGTCACTTATTTATGAGTAATGTGTATTGTACATGCAATATAAAGAGAAATTACAGTTAGCTGATATTTATTCCCACAATACATGAATGATTAAAGATATTTAGACAATCATATAGCCAATTGTTTTATGAACAACATACATTACTCATGGTGGTAATCCCACAGAATAAACTAAAAATAATTCAAACAAGAACATAGGCTATGAGAGTTAGAATGATCTCACAGTTAATGGATACAAAGATGAGAAAAACAAAATAGTTCATCTTTCTGCAATCCACAGCATAACATTTGAGAGTCCCACCACTCTTTCTCCAATAGGCAAACAATGATTCTTTATTGCAAAAAAAAGTAGTTCTTCTTACAATATTGATTTACATGTCTAACTGGGAAAAAGCCTCTTCTAAGTTCTACTTTCAAATATTTAAACTACAACCGCAGACCGCTTGGGCTGCCCCTCCAAACGTATGACCTTTTGGTCCCTCAAAACGCTTCATCTTCCCATTTTATTTTCTGTGTGCGTTCACGATCTGATTAGTAACTGACAGATATTTTGGGTCTGTGCCTTTGTCACCATTCACTTTGTCTTTTCCTTTGTTTTTCCTGCTTGCGATCCTGATGGTTTCAACTCTACTTTTACCAAACTTCCAGTCTCCCTTCGCGCCACAGTAGTTTGACCATTCTCTGGAAACCACCTGCAATCAAACAACATGCATCATTCATTGGGATCACATTCAAATCATATCAACTGAAAAGGCTAAGGATTAATAGAGGCCATGCACAGTATTACTGCCACGAAGCTTAACAAACGCCGGCACTACTACTTCGTCTACCCACGGGTTCGCAAGAAACCACCAACAACAAGAACAGAGAACTCATCGGACGCTCAGGGTGCTGGAATCAGAAGCTAAAAGATCTGCCCCAGCCGCAACGCCGGAAGAGAAAAAGGTTAAGGACACGCGACCTGCAGGCGGGAAAACTCTTAATCGAAAGTCAGAAAATATTGACATCGAAAGCTAAATGACTTTCCCAGCTGCAACGGCGGAAAAGGAAAGGTAAAGGATATGCGCGACCCACAGGTGGGAAGACTCTCAATCGGAAGTCGGAAGATATTGACATCGGAAGCTAAATGACTTCCCAGCCGCAACGACAGAAAAGGAAAGGTTAAAGAAACGCGCAAAAGACTGATAAGCATCGGTGGTCAAATCTCTTTGTACTTCGGGTGGCTAATTGATTCAGGAGCCGCAACGGCGGAAGCGAAAAGGTTACCACAGTCCGTGACATAAGGTCTGACTCGAAAGGAAAAAGGCTAAACATTGGAAGGGTTATCACTTCTTTCATCCGCAATGGTGGGAACGAAAAGGACGCAACCTTTCGCAACGTCGGGTTTTAAAACAACTCAATAGCCGAAAGGATAGAGCTTTTTGCAGTTGCAACGACGAAAACCCCATAACTCAAGGATCGACGAAAATAACAACATGGGACCGCAAAACCAAACATTAATCGGGAGAGATCGCAATTTTTTGTCCGCAACGGCGAAGAAAGTATTAATAAACTGTGCCAATGTAAAACCCAAAGTGAGTCGATTGAAACAAATGCATCGGAGAAAACATAGAAGCCATGACTGGTTATTTTTCCGCAACGGTGAGAACGCCAACCAAATAATCTTTCGATTCAAGCGTGCTGAAAACGCATTTAAAAGAAACGATAAAGTTTGATCAAATAGTGGATTGTTTCAAGCGTTAGAGGAAAATATAAAAAAAATGGTAGATCAATCCAAGCATTAGAAATCTTTCTAAAAAATCATTAGATCAAATCAAAGAAGAAAACCAAACTAATCCAAGCAAAGGAGGGTCCTGAATTTTTTTGGAATTTCGGGAAAATGTTGCAGCTGCAACAATTGGTGACTACCTGGTGAACCCCATATTTTTTACTTAACTTATTCCCAGTGCAAGATCGTCTAGATGAAAAGTTGAAATCTTCCAGATGTTTGTATTCCTAGGCTGGCCAAATTATGCATTTAAATCATTAAGAGGTAGTCCATTCTTTGGGAAATGGTAACATCAGAAATATTTGCAAGTTTGAATAACTCTTTTGAGGCCTGATAAGTGAAGTTTATTTTGCCCGTCCTTAGGTAGTTTCTAGCTTTGACACCATAGGATTGTAACAGATAGTAAACAACACTATCCTTTTGTTCCTCATTCCCATGCCAACTGCACTTTTGTGCCCTTTTGAACTTTAGTTCTTGTGAGTCCTCCATTTGCCTTTCTTTCTGAATTTTATTCAGGCTCCTCTATCCATAGTGTCCTTTTGTGTGAGAGAAGAATTGGCTTTTCATCTCACGGACAGAGAGGAACTTTTGGCAATTTGAGATTCATAATTTTGATACTTTGCTTTGATATGTATTGCTTCTTTAAGGAGTTTTGACTCTTGATAGCTTTTAGATTTTTTGAAATTATGGCATGGGATCATTTATATATGATATACCGTTTACCCTGCTTCCTTTCCGTGGGTCTTTTGCTGTCACCCCTTTGGACATTTAATATGTGAAATGGATGGAGCCTCGAACTAGTATCCCATACCTCTTTTACTTCTGAGTTATTTACAGGGGTTAAGTAAGACTTCAATGAATGCATGGCAAGTTAGGAACACTGCTACTAGAAGACATTCTATGTTTCAAAGTACAGTCTTTTTCTCAAGATTTCAGTTAATAAAGAACCCTGATGTTTCCATTGCAACCAAAGTTTGCCTCTTTATTCAAAACCAAAAGAACTACTAACAAAGCAGTAAAAATAAAAGAAAACAACATCAAAGCAATAAACCAAAAGCAAATAGCATCAAAGTATTAAAGAAAACAATATCAATTTATTTATGTATAAAGCAAAAAGAAAAGAAAGGTGTGCCCTCCCTTAAAAATTCTTCAATCTAGCGAGTTAAAGGGCTAGGTTGCAGTGCAGGCTGAAAATCTATCCATGGTCTAGCTGTGCTATTTTTGAAATTGAACACATGTCTACTATCCTACAGTCATCCTTCTTAGTTTGAGGAAGTTAAAGGAGCTCAGGCTGAGTGTCAATCATAGAACTGGCCTTTCTTGAGGTATGATGTTTTAGCTTAAGCTCAGTCAGATAATTTCCTAGGACAGACTCAACAGATTCATTACCTTCTACTAGCTTAGTGACAGTATGCTTCATGTAAGGTTCTCTCAAAATTTTTATGTGATTTGGGGTACCTTTGAGAGGTAACAATAAATGAGACCAATCTGAAGTGAACTAACCTTCCAACCTGGAAGACCAATCTCGGTTGAGAATAAGCCCATATCCACCCGGTATGTCAGCCACCATAATGTCAATAAATTGACATATCTTGTTATTTGCAGAAAAGCGAATGAGGACATTTTTCATCTCTCCTACTACTTTGACCCTTGTGCTATCTAATTGCGTTACTTCCCAAGGTGTGGACTCTGGCTGTCCATTAATATTTTTTCAAACCTCCAATGGCATTACATTCACCGCTGATCCAGAATCTACCAAGCAATTATGCACATTATGATTCAACATTTCTAGGGTCAAAAGAAAAGGCAAGGTTTCAACTTTTTCTTCCCAACCTGGTTCTATGTCTTCTTCTCCTGGTTGGTTTTGAATGGGTATATCCTCTTTAAGCTCTTTAGTTTCTTTAGTGTCTCCCTCATTAACACCTACCTGTTCTTCTGCAGGATTGACAGGCTCATGGATTGGCTCTGCTTCCTGGTTGACAGTAGTGACTTCAGGTGTTTTATTTTCAATATTGGCATTTATCTGTCTTTTGACATTCGATTGCAACCTTTTAATCTTCGAAATTATTGCATTGTATCTAATTGTTAGGTCCGTATCTTTTTTTACTATAGGTGTGCATTCAGATTTAAAAGCATTCTCTTCTATGTTGAAAAGCGAGCTACCATTCCATAAGAACATGGTATCATCATCTTGTTTCTCTATGGTCTATTTTTTCTCTTATTCCTTACTACTGTCTTTAGTCAATTTACAGTCTAGCAGCTTATTCATCACCAATGTCATCGAATTTAACCATTAGGGACACTTCTTTTCAGAATGAGGTTGTTGGTGAAAAGTGCAGAAATTATCCCCCCCTACTTCTGCTATGTTCATTGATGGTAAATTCGGTGGAGGTATTTTCCATTGGTTGTTATCCTCTCTTTTTGGGTAGTAGGGTTTGTAAGTTCTCTAAACTTCCCTCTCTTTCTCCAGATCTATTATTCGGTTGGATAAATTCTGCATCATTTTCAGCATTCCCTGATAATCATGTGATTGTTTAGCTTGAGGTTTAGACAACAATAAGGTTCTTCTCTCGATAGTCTTTTCTCTCAGTTGCTCAGGATAGTCTTCTATACTTTCCTTTTCAGCCTCTACCCTTTCTGCTTCTTCATAATACTCTACCAATGTAGGATTGGCTTTCATTTTGGCAAACATGGCTAGTTCAAGTCCTAGGGCTAAGGTATAATATTCAATTAAGAATTTGTCTGAGGGTCTGTCAGTTTCAGAAAAATTCTTTAAGTATGTTGAAAATATCTGGGTAAAATGATGCACCTTCTCATCCTTCTCTTTTCTTAACAAACCAAGACCTTTCATTAGTGAGGCATGTGTCTTTTGGGCTGAGTACTTACTTCTGAAAGTCCTTTCGAAAGTGTCCCAATCAGGAATAGAGTTTGCAGGCAGACCGAAATACCAGGATGCTGTTGCCCCTTTAAGGGTATGCGGGAATAATCGACAGACAACATCTTTGTCCATCCCTTAACCCCTCTAATGCTATATAAAAACTTTGCAAGTGATCATCTACAGTAGTGTTTTCATCAGGATCAAACTTAGGCAGCAGCTTATCAAAAGCTTGAGGTAGGTTATGCAAAGGAGGTGTGAGGTTCAAAGGTGATCTAGCTCTCCATGCCGGCAATGGGTTGGGCTGATTCACATTAATACCTGCCATGAGTATAGGTAAAGAACCGGAGTTTGAGCAAAGAGCAACGTAAGGTGAAACCAGGCTTGTTTGCTTCAAAGGTAGAACTAAAACCTGTAAGTACTTGGGTCAGGTTAAAAGCTTCAAAACATCTGCTGGTGGGGTAATCTTGGGAAAATAAGTTTCCACGGCCAGCCATGCACTGGCGGCCCTCCTTCTAGCGCCAGAACTGTTGAGGCCTAGAAAATCACAGGCAACAACAGCAAGGGATTCTCCCCAGTCAACGTTCCCAACTAGCCCGTGACTGTTTGGTATAGGGAATCCATTCGGTTTGCGGTCCAGCTACCGTAGGTCAAAGTAACAAAAACAAAGGTTTTACCAGTTGTGGCCTGGTCCACCGTGTATTTTTGTATTTTTTATTTAAGTATGATATGTATATGCCTAATTAACCATGCAGGGTGATAAGGATGCAAGGGGCAGTCACAACATGATGCGCAGGTTCTTACCTCTCGTCTTAGCACTCACAAGCATCTCAATCACATATGCAGTAATGAAGGAAACTAACTATCTATATATCTATCCCCGGGGAGTGTTATACACCTAAGTGGCACCTCTCCGTCCAAGTGCTGATATCCCTCATGTCGGCACACAAAAGGACACTTATGGATAGAGGTTTTCCCTTAACACTATAGATTGGCTTGTCAAGAAATAAATTCTACCTTCATCCAGCTAGTTACTTTGCCATTTTGCCATGTTAGGATGTATTCGCGAATCTCTTTATAGAAAACTCGTGCATCATTTGCGAGTCTCCCTTACAGAAAGTCGCGAATCCATGTATTCGCGGGTTGCGCTTATACAGAGTTGCGAGTCATTCGCGGGTTGCTCTACTACATACCTGCGAATGTGCCTCTTAACATGAAAACATAAAAACACACGCTAATGGGAGATTATTTAAGGTATTTTACTTAATTCTCCCAACTACTACAACTTCCCCAACCTTCGAGAACTGCCTTATTTCACCCATCACTAGTACAAAAGCACGGATTTTTCCATGGAGGTTTTCCACGTTTCTTACTTTTTGGTGTAAAATCCGATGTAACGGGAACGAGGCGTCACTGTATCCATGCCTAGCCGTCGCTGTATCCACACCGGGACTCTTAGACGTCGCTGTATCCATGCCTAAACTTTTGGACGTTGCTGTATCCACACCTGACCGTCGCTATAGCGACATCATCGTCTTTTGTTGAATTTTTACAAATAAGAGGTTCTTTTTGTTTTTGTGGGCGGGTGGATTAATGCTTATAGTTATGGAGGACGGGGAGGAGGAATCAGAGGGAGGAAGAGTTCGAGGTGGATGTTTTTGGAAATCAATAATAATATTTAGCAACGTGTTCTCATGCAAATCTGCATATTCGATCTGGCATCATCGCACCAGCGAGCTAGGGTTTAACTGTTGGCCCCATTTACATCTACTTGGAGGTCCTGCCATGGTCAGCCCCGGCCTCTGTAAATGCCCAGCAATAATAACTATCTGTGAGTCCTTCTTTGCTACTTAATGGTAATTGTGTTTGAATCATACTTAGCTCTTGATATTGCATGCGTAATTCAGGAGGGGGAAGGTTTTTCTTTGGGGTAAACCACCATGGATTCCGTAGAGGAATGCAAGATGGAAATTACTAAAACGCTTCAGGTTCCGAAGGAGGAATGGAAGGAGGAAAGAGATATTGAAACCCTTTTGGTTCCGAAAGAGAAATGCGAGGTTGAAGATATTGAATTTACCTGGCCAGTTTACCTGGTAGAATATCTTTCAACTCAAGGTTTCAGTAGTCACCTGGGACAGAATATTTCTCATTTGAAGCTTTTGAATGGCGAGTACTATACCATATTGCCTTCCATAAAGCTAACAATTTTGCAGTTTCTTTGCGATGATATAATGGAGGCTGAGGAAGTTCGAACAGAAATCAACATGCGGGTAAAATTTGAACAAGATACAGATGCAGATGTGAAAATTAACTTTTCTTCTGGTGCAACTGGATTGATTGAAATAAATCCCTGCTATTCAAAAAGAAAGATGTTTTCTTGTACTAAAGCAGATGGGCAGAGGAGGTCCAATTCAAGCCAAGTGACACTTGAAAACACAAATTTTCATTCAGACAATTCAGTCTCACAGAACAAGCATAGTTACTCTAAGAATGGACAGACCGAGTTTACAAGTCCCGAGGTGAATGATGGAGAGGATTTAAACAGTGATGAATGCTACCTATGTGGAATGGATGGGAATTTGATTTGTTGTGATGGTTGGCCATTTGCATATCATTTTTGATGTGTTGGTCTTTCCAAAGCTCATTTACCAGAAGGAGCATGGTATTGTTCAGAGTGTGTTGTGGAGAAAATTGATGCCCAGGGATCAAGAGCATCAAAGTCATTGAGTGGAGATGAGATCTTTGGTATTGACCCATATGGGCGTGTCTTCTTTGGTACTTGTGGCTACCTATTGGTGTAAGTCAAAGTTATTAGTGAAGTGTTTGAAATTTAGAGTAACACGATGTTAATTGAATATTTTAGGCTTAATGGTATTGGCTAATTTCAAAAGTATTTTTGGTGCAATTCTTCCTATAGCCTACTTAGGATATCTGCCTTAGGTTTTTTGAAGCTATTTTTTGCATTTAAGCCTCAGTTGTAAGTTTGCACGAAAATATTGCTTTTCTCCTTTGGATAAATTTTCCAAATTCGCTTATAATTCAATCTTTTCTCTGGACATGTTGCTGTAGGTCTGATTCTGCATCAAATCCAACTACCATGTACAGGTATTACAACAAAAGGGATGCCATAAAGGTCATAGAGATATTAGAGTTCTCAGGTCCTTTTTATGATGACATAAGAAACTCAATACTACAGTACTGGGGTGTTCCAAAAGGCAAGAAGGATTCAGCTTGCTTTCAAAAGACAGATATGGCTTCTATATGGGAATCAAGCCATAAACAACTGGGAAACTAGTCGA
>LPNX010657961.1:79206-116540 GCA_001517045.1 Pseudotsuga menziesii | reverse complement strand
TTCCTATTTTTAAGGTTAAGGACATCTAAGATGTGCAGTTATTTCTTCTTTCCTACACTGTTTTCCAATTCAATACGACCTATATATTCAGTAGCTTTGGGTCTTGAAGAACTGGACTTCATATATATTCATGAAACTTTCTTTTCAGCTTACCGGAGATACTAAAAACATTTGATGCTGCTCCCTCTTATTTATTCTCATGATCTAAATCAATGATATTTGGCTGACCTGGGTTTACATTCTTTTGAAGAGCACAACTCTGTTGACTCACTACTAATTTCTTTGCCATACTTTGTGTAACTCGATGGGTTAACCACAGGGGTATCAACCATATCTTTCTTACATTTTGTGTTCCGGGATTTCTTAGGAAATGAAGAAAATAAATTCTCAGGCTCAATATCCTCTATACCGCATGCATTCTCATCTTCAGTATTATGTTCATCAGGAACTGAATTAAAACCATTTCTATTCTAGAAATTACCCCAATTATCACCCCTAAGTGCCAATTCATCCTCAATTAGCAAGGGGATTCTGTAGCAAATGAAGTATGCTAGATCTTATAAGTTGTACAGATGATGTTATTGACATATTATTGTGGATTATAGGTGTTTTTGCTGGAAGATTTAGTAAATTCAAAGAAGCATGTGTTGAGAGAACATGCCTACCTAATGTATAAGGCCATACACTGCTGATAATATTTGAAGAAGGTCAATAAAGACCCCTCTGAACCTCTATAGAGGCCGTGAAATCTCCCTCTGATCTTAGTAGATAAGAAGTGACAGCAAAACCATTGAAGGATGAGCAAAGCAAGTTTCAAACCAAATCTTTATAAAAGAAGAGGAAACACACATGCTTGACTTTTCCAGCCCATAATAGATTTGAAGCAAATTTTTATTCCTAGGATGACTCCATGCACTAATTTTTTCCCAACATTCATGGATGGCATCCCTAGTAAACCTTTTGGTGTAGACTAGTCACTAGTATGCCTCACCCATAGGGATTTGAAGTGGACACCTGCTGGCACAAAACTAGCCAAATGCCCAACGACTTTGGTGATGACTGGCTGAGCTAATACCTAGGGCCAAGTCCATGTACCATATGTAAAACATATAAGAATTTTCACTTGTAGTGCAGAAATTGATGCTTTCTTCTGCCCTAAAGACAATCAATTTTTGGGCTGATATCTTCAAAAAGGCAAATTTGTTGCAGTCTATTTGTCTGGGGAAAAATATGCTTCTCTTTTGTCAATATTTTTGCATATTATGTTTTATTTCTAAGCATTTTGTTTGAATGTGGGAACTGTGTTGTTAGATTGCCCTGTAATTGTCAATGTAAAGAAAGAGTATGAACATCCTGGGTTTTTGACTTTTTTTTTGCAGCTTGAGAAAAACATTCGGCTCATTGCGCTAGCAGCAGGTTGGACTAAACATGTAGATGATTGGTCCCCTCAAGTTTCTTCTGCTCATACAGGCACAAGTGTTGCTATCACAACTACAAAACAGGGAGGTAATGGAAAGCGACTTCAGAAAAACAGTACCCTCTTAGCAATGATTGCTCCAATTGATGCCAGAGTTTTTAGGAATTTTTATTGGTGTAAAGGTGGAAGGCTCTCCACCCAAGTACTTCAATTACCATATGCAATAGCAAAGCGAGCTGGACGCCAAGGTGTGTGCTTCTCTGTACATTGACTAATACGTTCTATTTTGCATTAATAATATTATCTTATCTCACTAAGAGTCTAATGTTGCCACAATTTGTGTCAATCCAGGTGGAACAAGGAAAATATCTGGAATTATTTATGTAGAAGGCTGTGATTTCCCTAGAAGAAGTAGGCAGTATACTTGGCGGGCAGCTGTTGAAAGGGATAGGAGTGTGTCACAGCTTGCAGTTCAGGTCTATCTGTTTTTTGGTGTTATTTAGTTGCTTTCAAGAAATATGAAATGTACATGAAAACTGCTTAAACCATTTAAGATCTGAAATTAGTTTATTTTTTTACATGCTAGACACGTTTGCAGGTTAGGTATCTTGATGCTTATATTAAATGGAAGGATCTTGTATATCCAGAATATTGTCATGATGGTAAGGCTGTGGACAAAGAGGGCATTTCTTTCAGGAATGCCACCATTTGTGGGAAAATATATGAAGGTGGTGAGGCTAAGTATTTGTTGGACTTTGGAAACCAGAAAGACATTCCGATCTGTGCTATCAAACATGGTAGAAAAATTGAAGAGACTGAAGGCAGTGGAAACAAATACTGGTTGGGAGAATTTCATGTTCCTCTGTATGTATTGAAGGCCTTTGAAGATGGAATTCTCTGGGATTTTCCAAACAAGGGTTCTTAGCAAGTTTGGAAAGGTCCGAATAGGCTGATGAAAGGAATTAGAATTAAGGATATATATTCATTCCTTTTATGTAAGGAAGAGATGAATGGAAAGTGTTCATGTGCCCAGTGTGGGAAGGAGGTATTGGTGAGGTATATTCTCTTCTTCTGGTGATATTTATTTTCTTCAAAGACCATGTCCAAACTCTATGCATATAAATATACAATATGTAATGTTATTTAACTTCTGTTGAGTCATTGGAGAACAACCATAAGATTTGAGAATCAGGAAATTTACATTCTTGGTATTTTTATCCTACCTTTTGTCAGCATTGTTGTCTGGATGTAGAAACAACTGATTCCATGTAGCCAAGAATGCTTTTTGATACTACGTGGATACTTTATGCATTTTTATTTTTTACTTGATTGTAAATTTGTATCTATATCCTTTTTTTATCTGTGCCAATTAGAAGAGATTTTAAATGGCCCGTGTAATCAATAATTATTTTATACATTCATTTGAAACTTACCTTTGACTGTCAGCATCAATAGGTTATTATTGAAAGTCTTAGGGGAAAAGAGAGCATATTTCCATTGTGAGGAAAATGGAAATGAAAGTTTCAATTCAAGTGGAGAGATTAAAAGGAGTTGTTTTGTATTGGCCTTAGTAAATTTCTGAACTTTTGCGAAACCAGTTATGTTCTGTTTATGTTTTGTCCCCTTGTGTTAACACTTGGAGAGCACTGTGGATGTTTCCCCAGAGTCCCATCAGTAAGGCCACTCTACGGAGGACATTACCAGAGAGGTTGTTGGGTTGTACAGGCATTCCTAGATAAGATGATGATAGTGACTGATTCTCCTCTCTTATGGCTTATGTTACTGATATTTGTGTTTGTAACTTTGTACCAGATAGCTGGCTGTATTTGATATTTAGTACCTTCGTTTTTGTTCTCTTAGCTTTTGATTTTATTTTGCATTTCTAGGAGATGACTTTTGCACTCCCCTTATTGCCATTTTGATACGTTGTATAGTAAAAATAGCCCCTTGGACCTGTTTTGGTTATCAATGGACAATAAGATGATTTCATTTCAGTTGAGTTTGACTGTTCTAAAAGGGAAGATTTTGTTTTCTTTCTTTTCATGTAGCACTTTCATTGATTCTAACATGTTCTGTTTGAATGATTTTCAGGAAATCTGTTAAATGCAATTTTTGTGAAGGTAAGAACGATTATTTAACCTTTTTAAATGCAATAGTATTCTGAAGTCTCTCTTTTTTTTATTTGTTGTTTAAGCAATTTTACATCCCATCTTTCTCTTGATTAGCCACAATCAAATATTAGTTTGGGCCTTATTTTATCAAGCATTTTTATTCGAGTTTTAGCCATAGGTAAAAGTTAAAACCAGAAAATGTTACATAGAAAGTTTGAGGGTACATTTGTAGATTTCTATTAAAATGTCATTGACCTCCATGGCATGTGAAACTATACCTAGACACAACCTTTGCAGTTTAAGACATGTATTCTTTAACATTCATGCCATCTAAGATGATATTGCATGATCTGTAAAATTTCAAATACACGTGGATGGTGAGTGACTTTACACATTTGCGTTGTGATGTAAATGTGTGCAAAATATGAAGTTCATCTAAAAAGATTTCTAGGCATTTGGAAAGCTCGCTTGTCCATTAAGTCCAGAGTGTTTTGGTGGTTCATCCTCTATGAATTCTTTCCTCTCCTTTGAAGATATTCACTATGTATCTTCCATGAAAATTTTCCAAAAAGTCAACATAGTGCAACTGAATCATTTAGTTTTGACTTACACTGTCAAATTTCTTGTATAAAAATGCAACAATTTCAAGGCTAGAATTTCTCTCACTACCTTAATAAAATCATCCAATGTTGTAGGATGGCTGATCCTTTGTTTTGTCATTCTAGTGGCATAAATTTTCCAACACACATAGGATTTCCATATATGCTTTGAACTTCCAAATTGTATTACTTTCTAGATCAGAATAGTTGCCATCATTTGAGACAAATAGAATCTTTAACTTTGACCCTGGTTTGCAGGGTAAACAGGCATAGTTGGAAATTTCCTTTTCCAAAAGTGTTCTAATTGATGTCTTTAGTTTCAAACCATGTCAAAACAGTGCCATATACCTCTACTATTTTTATCACTAGGATGAGTGTGATCCTACATTACTATTTTTTAAAAACATTTGCTTCAGTGGCATTCCCTCTGAACATATTTGAAGTGTTTAAAGAAACAAATTTTCTAGCATCATTTCTAAAATGTGGAATGAATATCATTTCGTGTCACTTGTGATGAATAAAATAACTTTATTGCAATTATTTGTTCCCATGGCATGGTAGGTAGAAAAATTATCGGAGTTCTACGAAGTTTGCAAAGGTCTTGACCTTGGACGTGGATTTAAATTTCCTACTCTTGAACAGGTACAGATAATTTCATATTGAGTGTAACTTTTTAGTGTAATGGCGTGTTGCTGGACATTACAGATGTGCATGGTTCTATGTTATACTTACATTTTGTTCTTGTGAATCAAATTACTGGATGAACAGCCACCAACATCATTCGTTTCTGCAATGGAAGAGTATGTTAAAGATGCCCCAAGATCATCATCAGTCCGTAGAGAGTTGGTATGAACATCTATCCTAAGAGAGTATATAGTTTTTTGAGGACACCCAAATTGCATTTTGTTTGTTATTTCCAAAGTTCCATTTAACTTTCTAATAATTATTTCTGTTCTAAAAAAATATTAATTAATATTTGTTGTTTCTTGAACAGAAAACTGAGTTTGTTCCAAAGGTTTTAGCTCTGGAGTACAAGAAAAAATCAGAGCCCCAGGATGATGTACTGCCACCACCTCCTCCACCTCCCGAACCAGTCAAGGAAAGTCCTGCACTTGTACAATCTGTGCCAACTGTGACAACTGATCTTTTGGTAAAGATTCGTATGATTGCTCTCATTATATTGGAAAATTGTATACATGATACAGGAATACAACATTGACTGTAGGATTTGACTTGGCAAGATGTTGATTCTTGTGGTTTCTGTCAAATGTGAGTATTGTGGTTTGTGAAATAATTGGAAGCTCTAAGCAGTGCTTAACCAACTATGAAATGACCTTTTTGAATGCTTTTCTGATGGCAGGGATTTGATGACATTAGTCTTGATCCTTCCTCACTCGAAGAAAAGAATGCTCTGGCCCTTGCTATTTTTCATTCTGTATTAAATTGCAGATAATTCTTCCAATGGAACCTCAAACAGTGCTCGAGATATTCCAAATGGAGCCACTGGTTGGGAACTAGCTCTTGTCACCACTTCAAGCTCTAATTCTAGTGTGCAAGCGGAAAGTAAACTGGTAATACTAGCTTTCTATATAGATCAACCTGATATATAGTATTTGGCTGTATTCTGCATTTGATTGTACGAGTTATCAATTCATTTTGGATTTTTATTGGTTGCAGGCTGGCGGCCTTGATAATCTTACATTAGATAGCTTATATGAAGATGCAATGACAAGGTAGGTATCTAGCTACCATACAGGTCAAGTGGCACCAAATCCCTTTGAGGCTTCTCCAATGATGCAACCAGGACATGACCCTTTTTATGCTTCTCAAAAGATTGCTCCACCATCAGCTGTACAGATGGCTTCTATGGCTCAGCAGCAACAAGCTTTCATGGCACAACAACAGATGATGGGGCCGCAAGTTCTTGCCAACCCTTTTGGCAATCCGTATACAACAGCATATCCTTATGCTGCAGGGACTCCTTATCAGGCTCAATCTGGCCATTTCCTAGATTATATCCATAACACACATTTTGAGGTTGATTAAGGTCTAGAATGTGCCTAGAAATGCTTGGAATGGAATTGTCACCTAATCTAATTGATTCATGTTGAAAAGTTACAGATATAGGAACCAAAATGAACTCAAACCATGCTTAGAAGTGCTGAAAAATATTTCCAAATATGGGACTGATTTCTAGCTAGAAATATGGATCTGCTTGATTCAATACCTTCACCATATGTTGTCTTCTTTCCTAAATGAGAGCTTGTGTACATGGATGAATTATTCCATAGTAATTGCATGAATCTACGAACCCAGTGCAGAAACCAGAAAACCCAAGACAAACTTCAAACCCTCCAGATGGGTTTCATCGGCAGACAACTTGACCACCATATCAATTGCCCTCTTGATAATAGGCTTTATTGTGGACTCACCATTTTCCAACTAAACTAAAAAATTGAAGTATGCTTTTGCAGTAGGAACATCAAATGACAGGAATGCTTTCTCTAGACCCACAAGCAATAGTTAAATCTCTTACTGAATTAGAGACTCCTGTTGGCAAATTACCTATAGCTGATTGAGCAGTATATCCTAGCAGCATTTTTTCCAGCCATGAAGCCAAAGTAGATGAATCCCTGGATGAACATGTGATGGGAGACCATGCAATGAGGAGCTCAGAAAAAAGTTTGTTTAGGTTCCCTGTGTTTTCTTTGCTCACAATTCCTCTAAACTTTGTTAGAGTTCCAAGTACAGACAGCCATGCCAACTGGAGGGTTGAAAGCTTGTCATTTAATGCCCATGCAGGAGGGCTGTGTGTCCAACTGTGGTGACTCTTTCTCCTCTCCCTTGTGACTTGGCTAGTTTGTTGCCTAGGAATTCTCTCACTCTGTTGTGACATTTGATATCTAGCAGAGGCAGTTGGGGATGTAGCAGGAGGTTCTCTGTTCATGGTGCATGGTGCCCCTCCATATTGATATAGGAGTTGGTGCAGGTGAATCAAATCCAACTCTATCTTTTTCACTTGCACTGTAATATGCAACGAGGCTTAACACATGAAAGTGGTGTCAACCTAGGATATAAACTTGTTAGTTGGGGCTTGATTAAACAAAACACCATTCCTTCTTTTCTTGATAAAAAGGAACCCGACTTATAAGAAGATAATGGAATTGGTCTTATGGCATTTGTATATATTTTTTTAAAACAGTTATAGCCGTGGATACATCGACGATTTTTTTTTTATAAATTTCACAGCCGTGGATACAGCGACGGCTAGCCGTGGATACAGCGAAGGCTAGCCGTGGATACAACGACGACTATCCATGGATACAGTGATGGCTAGGCATGGATACAGAGACATACATGCGTGGATATAGCGATGGCTTAGACATCTAACTAAATATAGAACATTGTCGCTCTTGCAACGCAAATTAGGGGTCGTCTCTATTGCGACGAAATTGTTTCCATGGGAAAAAAACACTTAGACGTGGCAATATCCACGCTTTTCCGTGGATATTGCCACGTTTTGCCGTGGAAAAATTGATCACTTGTACTAGTGCATATAAATATAGGCCTTGGGGAGGGTTGTAGATACTTACACTTGGAGAGAAAAGTTATGCTGGTGGATTGTTCACAGAAGTCTTTGGAGCAGTGAAACTCAGAATCCTTTGGTGACAGAGGAGTCCTTGTCTCAGACGTTTGGTTGTACTCTGAACTTTCTCATTATTGATAATAAAGAGATTACTTCTTCCACATGTGTCTCATATATCTTGGTTTGATAATTGTTTATGCTTCAGTATTTCATATTTGATTTATCTAACCTGCTAATATATATATATGAATCACTTTATATCTAGAATATTGTCTCTGAATAGGTGAAAGAGGAGTGAGCCTTGAAGACTTTGGAAGTGGAGCAGATTGGAAGAGGACTAGCAAGGATCGAACTTCGTTTAACAAGTAAGTTCTTCTAACCCTCCTATTTCCTATCCTGCACTTTAGAATTCAATTGTCTGCAAGTATTTGAGTATGTTGGTAACCCCCGACCTACGATTATTAGGTGCATAATCCCTTACAACAGAACTGGCGACTCCACTGGGGAGGCCTAGACTGCTGTAGGTCATTTCTATTATCTTGACCAATTTTGCTTGTGAGTCTGTTTGTGGTTTTAAGATACCATACCTCCTGAGTTTCTATTAGAGTGGTTCCTTAAGTCATTATTTCCATACATATCTAAGGACGTGTCCACATCAGGAGTAACTAGTGAAGAAGAAGCCATACTCAGGGCCCAGTAGTTGGACTTGATTTATTCACAGTCTGGGATTCTATATGAAATTATCCCTGAGGCACCAAGGCCTTCACATGAGGCCGAGAAACCAAAGCTTGGACCCCATGCCAATGGTGTGGTTGGGTCCGTAAACTCTCCCACTGTAGATTCTTTGACAAAACAACTTCACCAATTGTCTGTCAAACAGTCTACGGCGGAGGCAGCAAAGGCTGCCCCCTCCCCCCAAAATGAAAATGTTTTTGCACAAACCTCTTCGAAGGGAAATCAGCAGCCCGACGGGAAGAAGAATAAAGGTAAAAAGGGAGAGGGAAACCAAAATCAAAACAAGCCAAAGCCTGCAAACAATGCTGATGGGGACAAAAAGGAAAAGAAGAAAGTCAAGTTCCCTTGTAAGTTGTGCCAAGGGGACCACCTTACTCATCTTTGTCCCCTCATGGAACAAGCTCAGAAGCTGCTCCATCTCAACCACCGGCTTTCCTGAAGGATCCGTTTCCCCAAGGGAAGAATTCTGCTTCAGCTTCTACCGTAGCAGGGGGCACTCAAGCTGCCCCTGACCCCAATTATATCAACATGGTTAGATCCTCAACTTTGTTACAAACCAGGAACAAAAACTATGAGAAAGAGACCGATGAGAAGGGTAAAGCTGTAGTTGAACCTTCCAACCCTCTCACTATAGAGAAACCTGCGGAAATAATGCCAAAGATACCCAAAGGTGTCTTTAAGAAGACTTTGCATAACCCAAATGCCAGAGCCGCTTCTAACTACTCTATGGTTGAAGACTTGGCTCAGACTCCGTGTGCAATGTCAGCTTTGGAGGGGCTACAGAGCTGTCCCACTCAGCGGGATGCCCTCTTAGCAGCTTTAGGTAGCATGGACTCTTCGAGTCTCACAGCGAAATTTCATCTATCTGATGTTAAAATTCGCCTCCCTTACCATGTAGCTCTATCTATAGATGTTGTCCATGGTGGTAAGACCATTGGACGAGTGGTTGTTGATGAGGGAGCCTCTACATGTGTTATATTCCTGGCCTGTTGGAAAGCTCTTGGATCCCCAGAGCTGGTCCCATCAACCACTTTACTTACTGCTTTTGATGGAAGGTCTTTCCGTCCACATGGTATCCTACCGGATTTTGAGATTAAGTTGGTTGGCAAAGCAGTGTCGGTTGAAGTTGAAGTGATTGATGCTCCGTTGGACTACAATTTGATTCTGGGTAGGAATTGGACTTATGCAATGTCTGCTGTTGCATCAGCTGTCTTTTGTGTCGTGGTTTTTCCACATGAGGGCAAGGTGGTCACTATTGACCAACTTGATTTTACCCAAAAAGGCCGCTTAGAGTCTAAAGATTCCACTGTGCCATTGGTTGATCAGGCCAAACCTGCTGCACATAGCTTGGGGGATGGAATGTATGCATCATTGATGGGCACATTTGATATTCCAGCTCCAGTCCTTCATATTGGTTCTACTACTGTAGGGAATTCCATTGATTCGGTGGTCGATAGGACTGATCCTTGGGTACTCCCAACCCCTCAGGAACCGGAAGTGCCCTTATCTGTAGTGGAAGTGGCATATCAAGCTATTACCCAAACCACTGTTGATCCCATTCTAGATCCTCTTACAGTCTCGGATGATCTGGAAGAAGTCTACATGCCCCCATGGGCGGAAAACTCTTTACATTCCATAGATTTCTTAGACACCGTTTTAGCTTCCGATGAAGCTATTCTGGAAGCTATGTGTGCACGTGATAATATATGTGAGGATCTTCATCACCGATCTTATTTTCATTCCTGATCTAAGCAAGATAGAAAACCAAGAGTTTCATGTGAGACTGTTTGGAGATGTTGATACACCTGTCAACCCTTTACCTAGAAAAGGAGTGTTTACCGAGGGGAATATGGCAAACATTTCTGCCACTATACTGATCAACATCTCTGTAAAACCAGATGTCGTGAAAAATATCTATATAGGTCAAAAATGCTCTCCAGAGGAGATTTCCATTTATACTGCCCTTTTCAAGGAATTACGCGATATCTTTGCCTGGTCATATGAGGAGATGCCAGGAATTGATCCATCTATTGTTCAACATGAGATCCCAACCTATCCTGATGCCAAGCCAGTTCGGAAAAAAATACGCCCCATGAACCCGCGTAAAGAGGCGGCTGTGAAGGCAGAGGTTGAAAAGCTGTTGAAAGCAGGTTTTATATATCCCATAGCTTTGACTGAATGGGTGTCCAACCCAGTTCCTGTTGATAAAAATCAAGGGACTATTCGCGTTTGTACGGACTTTAGAGACCTTAACAAAGCCTGTCCTAAGGACAATTACCCCACACCATTTATTGATCAGATCATAGATGCATGTGCGGGTAGTGAGGTATTCTCGTTTATGGATGGTTTCTCCGGCTACAATCAAATCCAAATTAAACCGGAAGACCAGCATAAAACTGCTTTTATTTGCCCTTGGGGTACATTCGCGTATAGGAAAATGCCCTTCGGATTGAAAAATGCGAGGGAAACCTTTCAACGAGCCATGAACTTTGCTTTTCACGACATAAAAGCCATTGTTGAGCCTTACCTTGATGATCTTCCCGCTCATTCTCGCAAGAGGATCCAACATCCAGATCATTTACGGTTGATTTTTGAGAGATGCAGATACTATAAAATTCACTTGAATCCCCACAAGTGTGTTTTCTGCGTCGAGTTAGGAAGATTGCTTGGATTCATTGTCTCTAGTAGGGGCATTCAGGTGGATCCTTTAAAAGTTGAGGCCATAGTAAATCTGCCTCCTCCTCGTTCTCTTAGGAAACTTTAGAGTCTACAAGGAAAGTATAACTTCCTTCGATGTTTTATCGTTAATTATGCCGAGATCACTAAAGGTTTCATGCGCCTGCTTAAACAGGACACCCCATTTGTATGGGATGAAATTGCACAACTTGCGTTTGAGGCATTGAAAAAAGCCTTGTTGTCGGCTCCTTTATTATGCCCACCGGATTATTCTAGGGATTTTATATTATATCTGGCCGCGTCAGAGTCTACCATTGGGGTAGTGCTAGTTCAGGAGGACGACAAGCTCATTGAGCATGTTGTTTATTATCTCAGCCGTGCTTTGGTTGGAACTGAGCTTAAGTACTCCCATGTCGAGAAGTTAGCCTTAGCAGCTGTTTATGCTGTACAGAGGTTACGACACTACATCTTACTGAGGACCACTACTGTAGTGGCGGATGTAAACCCTTTCCAATATGTTTTATCCCGATGGATTGTTGGGGGAAAATTCAATAAGTGGATAGTCATCCTCCGAGAGTTTGACTTGGTTTTCCAATCCACTAAATCCAAAAAGTCCTTAGTTTTTTCCGAGCTTATAGCAGAATTTCCTACGGAAGAAGATGTAGCGATTGAAGATGAATCATTCCCAGATGAGCACATCTTCCTGATATCCACCTCCGATCCTTGGTACAGAGATATTCTTATATATCTCCATACTTTGAAGTATCCTGCCGCTTACTCTAGGGAAGACCGATGTAAGTTACGCCTTCATGCTAAAAACTACCTCATTATAGGAGATACATTATATCGACGAGGGGTAGATTCCGTCTTACGTCGCTGCCTTACTCATGAGGAAGCAGAGATTGTCCTAAATGATTCCCATAGCGGAGTGTGTGGAGGTCATTTATCTGGGTTAGCAACGGCCCAGAAGATATTACGTGCTGGGTATTTCTGGCCCACCATCTTTAAAGATTGTGTGGAAGCAGTGAAACGCTGTCATCCGTGTCAGCTTTACACCAGAAAAATGTGGTCACATCTTGCTCCCTTATTTCCCGTTGTATCGGTAGGCCCCTTCATGAAATGGGGAATCGATTATATGACATGCAACCCAGCCTCGGTTGGGGGGCATAAATACATCATTGTCGCTGTTGAATATTTCACAAAATGGGCAGAGGCAATGCCTACTTTCAAAGACAACGGGGAAACAACAGCTTTCTTCGTGTTTAATCGGATTATTACTAGGTTTGGTATTCCCAAAGTGATTGTCACTGACCATGGCAGTAATTTTCAAAATAACATGATGACAGAACCGACCACCATGCTCAGATTCCAACAAGAACATTCTTCTCCATATTATCCGCAAGAAAATGGTCAGGTTGAGGCTGTAAACAAGACTTTAAAAACTATCCTTAAACGTACTATTGATGCAGCCCGCTCGAATTGGCACATCATGTTATATCCTGCTCTTTGGGCTTATTGAACCAATGTAAATACTGCTACCAGTTTTCCCCCCTTCCAACTCGTTTACGGGGTGGAAGCTATTACGCCGATTGAATGTGAAATCCCATCCTTGCAGATAGCTATTCATGTGCTACCTGATACGACTAAGATTGAGGAACGGTTGCTCCATTTAGAACACCTTGATGAACAACGTAGAGATGCGTTGACTGTAAATCATGCTCATAAAAATAGGGTTAAATATCAATACGATAAAATGGTCAAACCTAAGTTTTTCTCTGAAGGGGAACTTGTCTTGCTCTGGGACCAAGATAAAGAACCTTTGGGGGCAGGAAAATTCAAGGCCATGTGGTTAGGACCCTATGTCGTGTCTAAATTTTTGAGTAAAGGTGCATATGAATTAGTGGATTATGATGGGAATAAGCTGCCTGAGCCTAGAAATGGGCTCTACCTGAAGAAGTACTACGCTTAGGATTAGCACTTTTTCTTGTATATTAGTGTATGTATTTTTATGTACATTAGGTTGTCAGTTTTGTTTTTTATACTATCTACTGGTTGTTGCAGATGTCTTTCGAGATGTATGTAGGTTTCGCTGATGGCGCCAACCATCACACTTGTAACCTGGCTTCGGCAGCATGGGTTATCTATTCCCCCTCAGGATAGCTTGTTGCCGCGGGATGCGCTTGTCTAGGTCCTGATTCTAATAATGTTGCTGAGTATATGGCTGTAATTGAGCTCCTATGGGATGCTTTGTCACGAGGCATCACCCAGCTTGAAGTCTGTTTGGATTCTCAGTTCGTTGTTTCCCAGCTCAATCGAGCCTATCAGGTGCGTAATCCTACATTGTTACGTCAGTACATGCAAATTCGTTTGTTGGAAAGACATTTTGAAGTTATTACTTTCAATCACATTCCACGAAATCAAAATTCATTAACTGATGCATATGCTAATTATATTTTGGACTGGCATCTCACACACATTTTATAAACTATACAACAAACATATAGGAAACATTTGTAAATAAGTTGACAACCACACACAAATATATATATATATATATGTGTGTGTGTGTGTGTGTGTGTGTGTGTGTGTGTAAATATCTGTCATAGATAGGTCGAGTCTGATCCGTAGATCCCGTCATGTACAAAATATACAAAAATGTGGATCATCATCCATCAAAATGCCCTAGAACTAAGCCTGCCCGCCATGGCCACTGGGACCTCCTTGGTCCCCGTGATCTCTGTGCCCCCTGGCTTCCTCAGCCTCCCCAGCTTCAGTAGCCTCCACCACATCTCTGTATACAAGTATTGCTCTAACTACTCGTCTGAAAAGACGTAGCCAGGCCGGTGGAACCCCAACTACGAACTCCTGCATAGCTACAGGGAGATGCTCTATCTGTATTGTAGGTACTCGCTCGGTCAGTATTCCTAGCTTCATCTCGAGTACCCTGATCAATCCTGCGTCTCCCCTTGCAACAAAACGTACGAAGGTACATGGGTGCCCTTTAGGGCGGACTGGTCCAATATCTGCATTTTGACACATAAATAGGGTTTAGAATTGTGCATATGTATATATCCTATCATTTGAAAATTCATAAAAATTTGATAATGATAAAAAATAAAAATTTACTTACCCATCTCTCCCCATGCTCCTCCTGGAGGGAGGAAAAGGTCGGGGTCACCTCGGAAATCTAACCCGGCATATGGAAACTGCTCCAACGCCGGCACCTGCCATTCCCACCATGTATAAAAGTCATCATCATACATGCTATGTACTACGTCTCCTCCTCCTTAACGGAGGAATATATCTCCCCACTGGCTCAGCCTCGACTGACATGGATGACGGACCTGTAATGGTATAGTAGGGCTCATAGCTGGCACTCTCTCAAAGAAGAACGCTACCAATATACTCGCATAGCTGAAGTTCTTGTGTCTTCCCCTCTTACAGTCGGATAATTGCCTCTTCATAATGGGGGCGATTCTCGTGCACCAATCAAAGAGAGCACCACTAAAGCAGTCCACTACCACTCTCATCTGAGTCTTGGTGGCCATGTGTAACCCTGTTGACCCTGAAAGTCTCACAATAGTACTGGCTAATACCTGAAGTGTAATATCCTGAATATCTGCAATGAGAACGCTACTTCCTTTCTTTTGAGTACCCAGTCTACAGAATACATCGACATAGTTCTGGACACTCAAGGGGTCTCCAACCCTGCTAGTGCCTTCCAGGTTCACCGGTGCTCCCCGTTGTGACAACCCGGTTATGAAGTAGATATCTTATACGGTAAGCTCCAAAGTCTCACCTTGAATATTGAACATCCCCAGGTCATGGTCCCAGTAACTGACCAAGAACTCTAGTATGCGGACATTGGCCCGCATGGACGATGTACAAAAGAACTTGAGCAGCCCACAGTCCTCAATGCTTGGAT
Organism: Pseudotsuga menziesii; assembly: GCA_001517045.1. NCBI lineage: Eukaryota > Viridiplantae > Streptophyta > Pinopsida > Pinales > Pinaceae > Pseudotsuga > Pseudotsuga menziesii. The sequence continues at coordinate 101,491 of LPNX010657961.1, read as the reverse complement.
GGTAGGTGGGCTTTGGAGAGCCGCTTGATCCATCATTTCATGTTCCCTCTCTCTCCACTCTAGCACCATATTTTTCCTCACAAAAACACATAATTTGATTCAGTATTTCATCATAAAAATTTAAAAATTTTACCTATTTTTAAAGCTTTTCCCTATTTCTCAGAATTTGCGACTTTCATGTTCAGCAACCCATGAATGAAACACGCATTCGCGACTTTTATGCCTTGCAACCCGCGAATGCATTTTTCCATATTTTAGGTTGGTGAAAAATACTAAATTAACCATTAATTTGAAAATTTGTTTGGATCAAATTGAAGAGCTTAGGGTGTAGATTTACCTGCAGCTGACGGATTCTAATTCTGACGGTCCAATTGTCCACGAAGATTGATCAAAGATAGAGGGTAAACTTTCCTTTTTGGTTCAAAAAGTGCAAATGGTATGAAATGTTTTAATTTTCAAACTATTTATAGATATAATATTTCGTAAAGTGGGTCTTTTTATATAGTTTGAAATCTCAATTGACTAATTTCACCCTCCTTGTGCCTTGGAATAGGTTTACCAACTTTTACAAAGTGTTGATGCTTCTATAGGGTGGTTTTTTCTCTTTCCAACACATGTTGGCATCTTATCACTTCACATTAACCTTAGTAATCAACATTTTGCCATGGACTATGGTATTTTAAGCCATTAGTCCCTTGTCTCTACCATTGTTCTTCCGTGGCTAGGATCCCTTTTCATGAGTATCATCCTTATATGCCATTTCCATCCTTTGGTACTCATTCCGTCACTGTTTCAGGCCCAGGGGTTTCCTCATATCTATTTTTCACGCCAAATAGAGCTTCTTATGAATATCTTTTTACAAGCTATCTCTTTATAGGACTCCCCAACCTTATGGAGTTTCTTTAGGCCCAGGTCTGACTCCTTCAAAACAGACTTGACTGCCGAGTTATCTCGTCCGTTCAAGCTCGTTAAGAATATGTGAACGTGCATCCGCAATGGTGGTAGGTTATCTCTTTCTCCGACCATGCGGAATAATATGAGAAAGGATCACTCTCTTTTCTTCGGAATTGAGAAGAGTATTCTCAGGTATAGGTTTATCACTTTTCCGGACCTGAGGGATTAAATTTACGGAAAAGGAACACCCGGTTTGAGCTTAGTTTTCTCTTTTTCATGCTCTGGACCCAAACATGAAAAATATTCCGAGTTTACTTTGTGTCTTTGTCATGCTCGTTAAACACTCAAGAACAAAGCAATGAGTTTATTGTTGTAAGCCCCATTTCGCGTAACCAAATGGATCTTTCCGAGTGATCTTGCTTTCCTTCACACTCGTAAAACTCAAGCTATTTTATGCTGTTTTGGAAGGAGCGTTGGGTAGGTGGTAATTTAACATTTTTCGGACCTTCCCGACTAAGTACGAAAAAGGTTCACCTTTTCTTCTTCAGAAGTTAAGAGAGTTCTTCTGTGGTTTGTTTTATACTTTTTCGGCCTCATGAGACTAAATTGGACGAAAAAGGACCCCCTGGAGTCTTCTTTGGCATTTTCAGACTCTCTAAATGTGAAAATACCGCATGAGCATGTACTAGTTCGGGCTCATTAAATCCACGGATTGGTGGCACTTTCAAGCATTATTTTCCCATCTCTTCAAGCTTGTTAAAAAATGAAGAGGGAACCGAGTTGACTTTCCTGGACTCGTTAAAAATTAACAGGGAAGGTAAGGAAGAAGTTTTCTCTTGTTTTCAGTAATGGCAACGTGTCATCCTTGAACATAGCACTCTTTTCTTTTCGATATCCATGTTTCAGTATACACTTGTGTTCATCTATCACTTTGAGTTTTTACTCCTCCTCTTGTCCATTATACCTGGGGATTCTGATCATGTCTCCTGCATGACAGATAAGTCTAGTTGTTCTATCTATCCATTGTATGCTGCCTTGGGTCATCTCTATGTTGTGCTCACTGTTCAAGGGCTATACTCAATGTCTGACCTATCAGCTGATCCCATCACTGTTATATCTGTTCTCCATTTACTTGTGTCTCCCTTCTTTTTCCCAGTTCCTAGTCACTCTTGTGATCCATTGGAGGATCCATTGCCTTCCTTATCACAGTATGGTTCCGTTTCAGCACCTCCTGATGACGAAGACCTAGAGTTTTGATGATAGTACCTATGGATTCACTTTCATCATTGGTGAACTCCTTTGCTTCAGTTGTCAATTATTACTTATTGGTTGACAAACTATTGAATCCTCTCCATGTTCGACTTTAGCTTACCCTTATTCACATGGCTTGGATTGTACTGGTTCTTTGGGATCATTTATGAAGACCTTAGTCCCTCATTTTGGGCTAAGTTGCACAAGACCATGTTGTAATCTGATATCCAGCTCCCAAATCTTTGAAGACTCATCATTATTGTATTGTGGCTTTGATCCACCTTTGTAATATACGTGGTTTCTACCCGTATCATATGATGTAATCAAATATTGTAAAGGAGCTAGTGTTCCAATAAATTGAACATAGCATCCTCAGATGTAACTTTGTATATGACATTATTATGTATTTGTTTCAGGTACTCTCTCTGCTCCATTGGATTTTTGAGTTTCTCCAGAGTTAAAGATTATAATGTGTTTTGGCCATCGTTCCCCTCTGACCTCACACACTAGGGGGCATCTGTTATACACCTGAGTGGCACCTCTCTGTCTGAGTGCTGATATCCCTCATGTCAGCACACAAAATGACACTTATGGATAGAGGTTTTCCATTAACACTATAGCTTGGCTTGTCAAGAAATACATTCTACCTTCATCCAGATAGTTACTTTGCCATTTTGCCATGTTAGGATGTATTCGCGCCTCTCTTTATAGACAAATCGCGCATCATTTGCGAGTCTCCCTTACAGAAAGTCATGAATCCATGTATTCGCGGGTTGCGCTTATACAGAGTCGCGAGTCATTCGTGGGTTGCTCTACTACATACCCGCGAATGTGCCTCTTAACATTAAAACATAAAAACACACGCTAATGGGAGATTAGTTAAGGTATTTTACTTAATTCTCCTAACTGCTACAACTTCCCCAACCTTCGAGAACTGCCTTATTTCACCCATATAAATACAAGCCTTGGGGAGGGTTGTAGATACTTACACTTGGAGAGCAAAGTTATGCTGGTGGATTGTTCACAGAAGTCTTTGGAGCAGTGAAACTCAGAATCCTTTGGTGACAGAGGAGTCCTTGTCTCAGACGTTTGGTTGTACTCTGAACTTTCTCATTATTGATAATAAAGAGATTACTTCTTCCACATGTGTCTCATATATCTTGGTTTGATAATTGTTTATGCTTCAGTATTTCATATTTGATTTATCTAACCTGATAATATATATATATATATGAATCACTTTATATCTGAAAGATTGTCTCTGAACAAGTGAAAGAGGAGTGAGCCTTGAAGACTTTGGAAGTGGAGCAGATTGGAAGAGGACTAGCAAGGATCGAACTTCGTTTAACAAGTAAGTTCTTCTAACCCTCCTATTTCCTATTCTGCACTTTAGAAGTCAATTGTATGCAAGTATTTGAGTATGTTGGTAACCCCCGACCTACGATTATTAGGTGCATAATCCCTTACAACAGGGAGCCAGGTTGTCACTTATTTATGAGTAATGTGTATTGTACATGCAATATAAAGAGAAATTACAGTTAGCTGATATTTCTTCCCACAATGCATGAACGATTAAAGATATTTAGACAATCAGATAGCCAATTGTTTTATGAACAACATACATTACTCATGGTGGTAATCCCACAGAATAAACTAGAAATCATTCAAACAAGAACATAGGCTCTGAGAGTTAGAACGATATCATAGTTAATGGATACAAAGATGAGAAAAACAAAATAGTTCATCTTTCTGCAATCCACAGCATAACATTTGAGAATCCCACCACCCTTTCTCCAATAGGAAAACAATGATTCTTTATTGCAAAAAAAAGTAGTTCTTCTTACAATATTGCTTTACATGTCTAACTAGGAAAAAGCCTCTTCTAAGTTATACTTTCAAATATTTAAACTACAACCGCATACCGCTTGGGCTGCCCCTCCAAACGTATGACCTTTCGGTTCCTCAAAATGCTTCATCTTCCCATTTTATTTTCTTTGTGCATTTACGATCTGATTAGTAACTGACAGATCTTTCGGGTCTGTGCCTTTGTCACCATTCACTTTGTGTTTTCCTTCATTTGTCCTGCTTGCGATCTTGATGGTTTTGGCTCTACTTTTACCAAACTTCCCATCTCCCTTCGTGCCGCAGTATTTTGACCATTCTCCGGAAACCATCTTTGAATCAAAAGACGTGCATCATTCATTTGGATCACATTCAAATCATATCAACTAAAACGACTAAGCATTAAGAGAGGCCATGCACAGTATTACTACAACGAAGCTTAACAAACGCCGGCACTACTACTTCGTCTACCCATGGGTTCGCAAGAAACCACCAACGACAAGAACAGAGAACTCATCGGACGCTCAAGGCACTGGAATCGAAAGCTAAAATCTCTGCCCCAACCGCAACGGCGAAAGAGAAAAAGGTTAAGGACACACGACCCATGGGCAGGAAAACTCTCAATCGGAAGTCGGAAGATATTGACATCGGAAGCTAAATGACTTTCCCAGCCGCAACGGTGGAAAAGGAAAGGTAAAGGATACGCGCGACTTGCGGGCGGGAAGACTCTCAATCGGAAGTCGGAAGATATTGACATCGGAAGCTAAATGACTTTCCCAGCCGCAACGGTGGAAAAGGAAAGGTTAAAGAAATGCGGAAAAGACTGATAAGCATCGGCGGTCGGAGCGCTTTGTACTTCGGGTGGCTAATTGATTCGGGAGCTGCAATGACAGAAGCGAAAAGGTTACCATAGTTCGTGATGTAAGGTCTGAGTTGGAAGGAAAACGACTAAACATCAGAAGGGTTATTGCTTCTTTCATCCACAACGGCAAGAACGGAAAGGACGCAACCTTCCGCAACGTCGGGTTTTAAAACGACTCAATGGCCAGAAGGATAGAGATTTCCACAGCCGCAACGGTAGAAACCTCATAACTCAAGGATCGATGGAAATAACAACGTGGGGCCGCAAAACCAAACATTAATCGAGAGGGGTCGCAATTTTCCGTCCGCAACGGCGGAGAAAGTATTAATAAACTGCGCCGATGTAAAACCCAAAGTCATTCGATTGAAACAAACACATCGGAGAAAACATAGAAGCCACGACTGGTTATTTTTCCGCAACAGCGGGAACGCCAACCAAATAATCTTCCAATTCAAGCATGCTGAAAACGCATTTAAAAGCAACGATAAAGTTTGATCAAACAGTGGATTGTTTCAAGCGTTAGAGGAAAATCTAAAACAATTGGTATATCAATCCAAGCATTAGAAATCTTTCTAAAAAATTATTAGATCAAATCAAAGAAGAAAATCAAACTAATCCAAGCAAAGGAGGGTCTTGAAATTTTTTGGAATTTCGGGAAAATGTTGCAGCTGCAACAAGGTGTTATAGGTTAATTTTTATAAGGTTTATCAGTTAAATGAGTTTTAGGGTTGTAGATATTTCATAATATATTATGAATTATATATCTTAGGAATTTATATGTAATCATAGTTTTATGTTAAATGTTATAGGGATTAAATATTTAAGGTTATAATATTTAGGTGTTAATGGGGTTATAACATGAAATAAGTTAGCATTTATAGAGGTTATAGGGATTCATATTTAATGTTAGAGGTTGTAGGTATATTGTTTTAAAGGGTTTATAAATATAAGGGGTTGTATGCATATAGGTTTAAATTAGGGATTATAAATCTCAAGGGTTATAATGGATAGTGGTTTTGATATAAGTGTTAGATGTTAATTAGGATTATATCTCTTAAATATCAAAGGCTTAATACATAATAGGTATTAGGGGTGAAAAATTATAGGGAATTAAATTGATTGTAGTTTATAGGATTGAAGGAGTTATATGGGTTATAAGAGTTATAGGGTTTAGTGGTTGTTATAAGAATTATAAACCACATTGTTGTAAAGGAAAGTATCCTATGGCTAGGGTTTAAGAGGCCATTAACGTACTGGGTTGAAAGAGAGATGCACAATGTTCAGCAAGCATATATAAGCAATATCAGAGATGAGAAAGGTCCACACCTGGCTAACTGAAGGCTGGTCCAAGCTTTCTCTTCAATCCTCTTCTTGCTCCTCTCGCTCCAAGAGACCTGCAAAACGAAATATACCTTCCTCAAACCATTATGACCACATATAAAGAAATGATAATCAAATAGATCTAAAACAATAATCTGAATAACATCATCATATGATCATAAACAGAGATTCAATCACACATTGAACAATGATTTGGGAAGAATAAGGACATCACATCTTTATTAATCCTGAAAACAAGTACAAGTATACCTTCTCTTCAGGTTTGGCACCTCACGAAACCTTGATCTGGTTCTGCTACTTCTCTTCTCCAAAGAAATCAGCCTCCAAGTTCTACAACACAAGGGGAAGACCTCCAGGGAAAAGGTGTGGGCAAAGAGAGTCCCGATTCCTCCAGCATAACAATGCAGAAATTCAAGTCCCCTTTCATGGACCTCCCTACCTCTATTTATATGGGTGAAATAAGGTAGTTTCAAAGGTTGGAGAAGTTACAGTAGTTAAGGAAATTAAGTTAAATGACTTAACTAATCTCCAATTAACTCGTTTTTTAATGTTTAAATGCTAAGAGGCACATTCGTGGGTTTGCCTTAAGGAAAATCGTGAATGGGAAAAAAACGCATTTTTAGGGTATTTTTGGGCATTTTCAGACTTTGGTATCTTCTGGAAAGTTTCAGCTAACTGAAATACCTTTCCAAAAATGTATATATGAGGTCAAACGGAGTTACAAAACTCAATATATGGGTCCTCCAAGATAGGTGTTTTTTCAGTGACTTTCAATGACTTTCATGAAGGGTCGTCATAGAAATGTCGACATGCGACGGGATCATGGGAAAGTTGTCATAGGTAGAGAAGTTGAATTTTGAGCTATAAAAGATGCCCCCTAATGTGTGAGGTTAGAGGGGAAGATGATAGCTGAAATACATTATAAAGGAAACAACTGAGTATGGAGAGAGCAGCGAATCCAAGATCGAAAGGCTTGAACAAAGGTACCTGTAAGAGAGATAAATGTCAGAAAAACTGATCTCTGGGACATACACGTCCATTTACAACATCGCCATAAAGATACAGGTGGATCCAACATATGTATAACTGAGGAAACTATCATGGTCGCTCAATATGCAAAAAGGCGCCATATCAAATCTAAAGGAGTCATGGCCACAAATGAACAAGGTGGATCCATACTCAACAATCGATCATAGCCACAAAAATACAAGGTGGATCTATGTCTCAGCAAAATTTCATATAAAGTATAACAAGGTCTTGCGCAACTTGGGCAATAGCAAAAGATGACAATGCTACTGTCGGCCCCAAGGTCTTCAATCCAAACTGCCCAAAAAAGGTACGAATCCTAACCATGCGAATAAAGGAGCTGAAGTCAAACATGTAGGAATCCGTTTGATTACCGGTCAATAATGAAAACCGTTAACAAACGCAAGGGAAACTACCATTAATGAAAATGGTCCCCGAGGTACCTAGTACATTCTAACAAGTGTGATTACAAGGACTTGAAGTCGAACACTTGAAGAATCCATTGAGTAGGAGACATTAAGGTATTCCCACTACCCAATAGGGAGGGAAATTGCCATTGATGACAACAATCCCCAAGGTACCGTCATAAACTCTAAATCTCATCCCCAAAGCAATATGTGTTGCAGTCAATAGGAAGAGATCTGTTGGAAGGAAGGCATTAAGGCATCCTTAATCATCCAACATGAGGTAAGTCAAAGACTAATTGGATATGGAATTGGTATTGAATTTCACAAAAAGGACCACTGAAGACATGATGTAATGAACTGATACCAGGGAATGGCCGACACAAAAGGTCAAGGCAACTACAGAATGGCCGACAAAGGTTTAATCCTTGAACAGTGAGCACGACACAGAAGTGACTTAGGTAGCTTTTGACACGAAATAAGACCAACGAAACAAATCTATAATGTAGGAAACATTAACAGATTCCCCATATAATTGGAAAAGAGACCAACTGGAGGAGTAAGAAACTCTGAATCAGGATAAGGTCAAAAGACTAGGACCCAACTGTTGATAAACTCAAAACTGGTTCTTTGTTCAAGGAAACAAGACTTGTTTCCATGATGTAAAAAGACATGGAAATAAACCTTCCCCTTCCCTTCTTTCTTGTAAAGGTTTAACGAGTCCAAGAAAGCAAACTCGGGACCTTCTTCATTTTTTAACAAGCTCGAAGAAAAGAAAGAAGAATGCTTGATAAGGCACTGATTCGTGGATTTTACGAGCCCGAACTAGTACATGCTCGATGATGTTTTCATAGTTTAGAGAGTCTGAAAACTCCAAAGAAGACTCCAAGGGGGTCCTTTTTCGTACAATTTAGTCTCCTGAGGCCAAAAAAGTATAAAACAAACCAAAGAAGAACTCTCTTAACTTCCGAAGAAGAAAAGGCACACCTTTTTCGTACTTAGTCAGGAAGGTCCGAAAAAGGTTAAATTACCTCCTACCCAATGCTCCTTAAAAAGTAGCATATAGCCTGAGTTTTATGAGTGTGAAGGAAGGAAAGATCACTCGGAAAGATCCATTTGATTACGAGAAATGGGGCTTACAACAACAAACTCGATGCTTTGTTCTTTAGGGTTTAACGAGCATGACAAAGACATAAAGTACACTTGGAATATTTTTCATGTTTTGGTCCAGAGCACGAAAAAGAGAAAACTAAGCTCATACTGAGGGTTCCTTTTCCGTAAGTTTAGTCCCTCAGGTCCGGAAAAGCGATAAACCTATGCCTGAGAATACTCTTCTCAATTCAAAAGAAAAGAGAGGGATCCTGTCTCATATTATTCCACATGGTCCGAGAAAGAGATAACCTACCACCAATGTGGATGCCCATTCACATATTCTTAACGAGCTTGAATGGACAAGTTTACTCGGTAGTCAAGTCTATTTTGAGGAGTCAGACTTGGGCCTAAAGAAACTCAAAATCTTTCCCATGAAGTTTTAACGAGTCTGGAAAAGTCAACTCGCGGCCTCCTTACTGTTTTTAACGAGCTCGAAGGAGAGCAGAAAGAATGCTCTAAATGCGAGGAGACGAGTGTCATAGGCAGGCGAAACTAGTTCCAAGCGTAAGGAACAAACCTATGCATAATGCAAGGAAAGTGAGCAAGATAAGGACACTCGAGGAATGTCTCCTTAGGGTAAAGGGTGTCAAGTTGCAAAGGCAAAATGATACAAGGTTGGGCGATAATGAGAACAAAGATGAGGGCTTATACAATGAGCTAAAAGCGTGGAAGCCGGCATCAGGCTCATAAGCACGAGCAGGGCACATGCAAATGCAATTACGACTTGAACAACAAGGTGAGGACAATAAACAGTTGTGAATCCAACTAAAAATCCTGTCTCCAAGAAACAACAACATCAGGATCATATTCAGAAGAAAAGATCCGATGCGGGTCACTTTGGCAGAAACACATGTGACTTTGCTATCTTCTACAAAAGGTAAAGTCAAGGCAGAATCAACCGAAGAGGATTCTATAGAACCAAGGCTCGAGGGTTTATAATCAGTAAGATCAACCTCAGAAGGAGAGCAAAAATAAACAAGGGAGATAGAGTCTATAGGGACAAACTCAATATCACAAGAGTTGGAAAATTCATAAGAAAACTCAAACTCATCAGGATCATTGACTTGCTGTTCGAAGGAAGAGTCAAAAGACTCAACAAGACCAACATATGGAAAAAGGTCAGGCTTACTAGGTAAATCAGGGTTAGACTTAGTCACAACTGAACCAACATCCAAAAGAAGGTCAGACTGTATCAAAGACTCTAGGAAGACTTCATCCGAAGGAAGGAGATCATCCGAGATAGGACACATGTCTAATATTTCAAAAGGATCAACAGAATGGAGAGAAGGCTCTACAGTCTGTATAGGATGACTCACCTGATCAACTGTAGGGACCAAGTCCTGAGAAGGTAAGCATGAAAACAGAGGCTACTTCTTAGTAGCAATTGAACATAAAGGACAAGAGGCCACATAGTTCACCTGTGGCGGGTTAGTGTCTATAGAAACACTAGGAACCAATAAAGGAAAGACCTAGTCTCTAGTCGAGTCGGGAGACGGATCAAGAAAATCCAACTGATTGATAGTGACAATTTCTTCGCCATGATTAAAGTACATCACATGAAATAATGTTGACACCATAGCTTGCATGGCATAGACATAATCACATCCAAGGAGCATATTGAAGTCCAAGGGGTCTTCTATCACCATGAAGTCAACTAAGACGGTCTTCCCACCCAAAGTAATAGGTGTTTGAGCAAGAATTCCCAAGGATATACAAGTTCTTCTATCAAACGCTAGTAACTGACTAGCAATTGACACAAGGCTGGGAGAAACCATGCCTCGCCAAGCATGAGCATACAAAATACTAACTGAGGCTCCTTCATCAACAATACAACGAGCAATCGTATAGGGTTCAACTTTGACCTTTATCTGGAAAGGTGCAGCGAAAGGAAGGCACGGCTCAACTAGGCTATCCCAATCAAAGGAAGCAATCCAAGAGCTTGGTGGGGGTTGATCCGAAGCAAGTTCAGTGCCCCCTTGTTCAGTAAGTTCTGAACTGGCAGTGAAGAAAATGTGACTAGTAGACACTTCACTCTCCAAAGGAAGAGTGGGATTGATCGATACTGGGATCGATTCAACTTCTTCATGAAAGTCACTCTCTGAAGGGAGAGTGGGATTGACCAAAGATGACATTGGTTCAATCACATGAGGATCACTCTCCGAAAGAAGAGTCGGATCGACCAAATCTGAGATTTGTTCACCCACTTTATCAACCAAAGGTTGAATAGGTTGTTGAGAAACTATAGGGTGTTCTTGAGAAGAAAATCCATGAGTCTTGGACCACACTCGTCACACCTCTGTGATAGCAGGGCATAGGTGAGTAAGATGATCTCCCTGGCATAACACACAAGGGAACTTAAGATGATGCTTCAAATGACCAGTTTTCTCAACTGAGTCAACATGACTAGCAGTGGCTGACTGTTTTCTCTCAACATGACCTACAGAGGATGAGAGTTTGCCCCCAGCATGAACTACAAATGCTGGGTGACTGGGTCCAACCTCACTAAGAGAGGCTGATTTTTGAGAGACTATAGAATGTTCAAAAACGGGACGACCATGAATCCAAACTCTTCGCACCTCCGGGATAAAAGGGCATTTATAAGTAAGGTGGTCTCCCTCACAAAGCTTACAAGGAAACTTGGGCTTATGTTTTGAACGGGTAGTCTTTTCAACAGTGTCAACATGACTCGTAGTGGCTGACAGATTATCTTCAGCATGAACCACAGGGGCTGAGAGACTGCCCCCAGCATGACTTATAGAGGCCGAGAGACTGGGTCCAACATGACTTGCAGAGGTTGGACGAGCACCATCAACATGAACAACAGAGGCTGAATGGTTAGGATCAACATGCTTTGTAGCAGTTGAGTGTGTGCCCCCAGCATGAACAACGGAGGCTGGGTGGATGGATCCAACTTGAACAATAGAGGTTGGATGGGGAGGTTCAACTTGAAAACCAGAGGTTGAACGAATGTCTTCAGCATAAACAATAGAGGCTGAGTGACTGGATCCGACATGACCTGGAAAGGTTGGAAGGATCCCACCATCATGATCAATATATGCTAGATGATGAAGATCAACTTGACTTGCAGAGGTTGAATGTGGAGGTTCAACTTGAACACCAGAGGTTGAACGGGTGCCTTTAGCATGAACAACAGAGGCTGAGAGACTGGATCCGACATGACCTGGAAAGGTTGGAAGGATACTACCATCATGATCAACAGATGCTAGATGGTAAAGATCAACTTGACTTGCAGAGGTTGAGTGCTTAGATCCAACATGGCATGTAGAGGTTGGATAGGTGCCCCCATCATGAACAACAGAGGCTAGGTGGTGATGTTCAACTTGCCTTGCAGAGGTTGAACGGGTTCCCCCTTGCTTATGTGCCTTCTTCCTATTCCTCCTTCTTTTACTTCTTTTAGACTGCCAGTTACTAGTATCAGTACTTTCACCGCATGAGGTAGAAGGAGGAAAAGAATCAACTACAGGTGAAGGGGAAGTAGTGTTTTGATGCCCTTGATATAAGGAGCTTACTTGAGAAGCATCAGGAGCATTCAGGACAGTTGGAATGGAAAACAACCACACCGGTAGCCCTAGGGTGAATCCAGGAAGATTCAGGGTGGCCATCAAGGGAACACCAACATTCCCCATGAGAGGAATAGTACAAGGAGTTCCCAGCATGGGGTTCTCTTGGTTGGTGTTTAAAGCGGTGCTAGCCATAGTTTCAAAACTAGAGACAGAGTCTGAGGTTGATAATCAACCAAAATTACAAATCATACACCTAAAGGCACACTAAGTACAGACAAACCACACAGCACTCACTAAAAATTCCTAAAGCCAAACAGACAAACAGGTATAAGATATACTTTCTAGAAGAAAGCTGATGAACGATTACTTGGCATCCTTGAGGTGGTTCTCAGGCACAAGCGGAGGAATCACCCACCACCCTCGTGCACTTTCCACAAGGGTTACCTTCCAAGCTCATCCAAGGTCAACCAGAAATAACCTTCCGGTTTACCTGTGTATGAACCCTAGATGTCAAAGAGACTAGAGGCTACCTTAACTAAATTGATATTCTGGGGGGACAGTCGTCAGCCGAACTTGTACGCATGGGCAGCGTAGCTGAGCCCAAAAATCTGTCTAGGACAGAATCCCCAGATGCGTAAAAGTCCTGAGTTACATTTTGACAAGGATTCAGAGGGTTATCTCCTCTGTCCAAGCCTCCACGCAGCCTAGTGCTTAACTCCTGTTTGAGAGGAGCTTCCCAGATATAATCAATGTAGAAAAGGATTTACCTAGTGATAGGCCAACTACGTCTGAATCTAACACTTGTGGGGAGTTTAAACTCCCTATCCCACAAGTCTAGCCTGATCTAGTTGGTGTATGATTCTATAAAATAAAACTTACTAATAATTTTTAAAATTTAATCGTTTATTTTAAGGGCTGTTTTTAGTCAAAGGGTAAATGGCATGAAACTTATGTGGTGTTTTGACTCAAAGCTGAAATGAAATGAATAAGCAAAGAGATATGAAATGCAAAAAGAAAAAACTATTCTCTTTATATTTCCAAATAGAAAACTTGAAAGCCAAAAAGAACAAAATCTTTTCATATTTTTCAAAAACAATGATATGCCGTGCAATCTAGACTAAAAACCTAATCTACATGCATATAAAGAAAACATATGTTTTTGTATTTTTATTTTATAAATGCAAAATAAAAATCAGCCTATTAACTAATGCAAGCAAGTACTGTAAGCAAAGCAAATAGACAACTACTCTACACCCCACAAACAAACCCTAGGTTTCCCTAAAGTTAGATATAACCTCTCTTGAAAAGAAGGCTTACAAAGGTAAACAAGCCAACAACTTTGGAATGAAGAAACTGAGCAAAAAGACTGAACATAAACAAAGTTCAACAAGTCCCAAGTATCAATCTAAACCTACAAACAAAGGCTGCTCATTACCTTGTCCAACAAGGTCAAGCCAAAGAAGGAGGTGAGGGGGCAAGCAGCAAAAACAAGTATAGGTTCTTTTTAATTTTCTTTTATAAATGAAAAAGAAAAACTACCTACAAAGCAAAGTATGCAGATAATAAGAACAAAGCAAAAGGAACTCTACTATACAACCACCAAACAAACTCTAGAATTCCCTAAAGTCAGTATAAACCCTACTTGGAAGAAAGGCTTGCATAAGAGACAAGACAACTATTTTGGCACGGTGAAGTTAACGAGAAAAAGAAGAAGGAACGCAACACCAACAAGCTTCTGAAATCAAACAAAGATCACTGACATAGGCTGACCAGAAACATAAACCAAAAATAAAACCAAGCAAAGAAGGTGGGGTAAAGAGAAAAGAACAAACCCTAATGCTATAAAAGGCTTACCACATAGATAAAGAACAACCAAAAGAAGATGACACTAAATCCCTGGAGTCATGCACCTGCAAGGACCCTAAAAGACCTACCCAACACACCTTCAAACAAAAGAAAAATCACAAAAGAGGAAAAAACACTGTTTAAAGGGTGATTCGCGACTGTCTATAAGTGCAACCCGCGAATGACTCGTGGTTGTTCAGTATAGCAACCCGCGAATGCAAGCAAGTATTCGCGACTGTTAAGAAGAGTAACTCGCGAATGGGTGGAAAAATTCCCAAAAAAGGTCAAAAACCACCTTAAGAAGGCAGGACAAGTGTGCTATCAGATTTATAAAGTGTTCCTAAGTGGCAAGAATGACCTGAAACAATGCAAAAGACTGAAAGAAATCAAGAGAAACCCCAAACAGACAAGGCTCTCCCCAGCGGAGTCGCCAATTCTGTTGTAAAGGAAAGTATCCTATTGCTAGGGTTTAAGAGGCCATCAACGTACTGGGGTTGAAAGAGAGATGCACAATGTTCAGCAAGCATATATAAGCAATATCAGAGATGAGAAAGGTCCACACCTGGCTAACTAAAGGCTGGTCCAAGCTTTCTCTTCAATCCTCTTCTTGCTCCTCTCGCTCCAAGAGACCTGCAAAACGAAATATACCTTCCTCAAACCATTATGACCACATATAAAGAAATGATAATAAAATAGATCTGAAACAATAATCTGAATAACATCATCATATGATCATAAACAAATATTCAATCACACATTGAACAATGATTTGGGAAGAAGAAGGACATCACATCTTTATTAATCCTGAAAACAAGTACAAGTATACCTTCTCTTCAGGTTTGGCACCTCACGAAACCTTGATCTGGTTCTGCTGCTTCTCTTCTCCAAAGAATTCAGCCTCCAAGATCTAAAATACAAGGGGAAGACCTCCAGGGCAAAGGTGTGGGCAAAGAGAGTCCCGATTCCTCCAGCATAACAATGCAGAAATTCAAGTCCCCTTTCATGGACCTCCCTACCTCTATTTATATGGGTGAAATAAGGTAGTTTCAAAGGTTGGAGAAGTTACAGCAGTTAAGGAAATTAAGTTAAATGACTTAACTAATCTCCAATTAACTTGTGTTTTAATGTTTAAATGCTAAGAGGCACATTCATGGGTTTGCCTTAAGGAAAATCATGAATGGGCAAAAAACGCATTTTTAGGGTATTTCAGGGCATTTTCAGACTTTGGTATATTCTGGAAAATTTTAGCTAACTGAAATACCTTTCCAATGGTGTAGAGATGAGGTCAAACAAAGTTACATAACTCAAGATATGGGTCCTCCAATATAGGTTTTGTTTTCAGTGACTTTCAATGACTTTCATGAAGGGTCGTCATGGAAATGTCGACATGCGACGGGATCATGGGAAAGTGGTCACAAGAAGAGAAGTGTCATTTTGAGCTATAAAACACATGGATTAGGATATATAAATATCTATCATGACAATGATGATGAAGATGATGATGATGGTGATGGTGACCATGACAATGATCATCATGACAATAATGATGATGGACATGAAGATTACAATGATGAGGATGATGATGATGACGACTATAACGATGATGGTGATGGTGATGATGATGATGAAGATTGTAACAATTATGATGATGATGGATATGCCAATAAAGATGACGACAATGATGACGATGATGATGATGGAGATGAAAATTATGATGGTAATTATGATGGCAAAGAAGAAGAAGAATATGTGGATGATGATGATGTTGATGATGACGATGATAATGATGATGATGGCAATGGTGACAATGATAACGATGACGATGATGATGATTATGATGACAATGAGGAGGAGGAGGAGGAGGATTATGATGATGATGATGATGATGGTGATGATGATGATGGAGATCAAAACGACAACATTAACGATGATGACAATGACGATGACGATGATGATGATGATGACGATGATGACAATGATGATAACGATGACGATAATGATGATGATAATGATGATGTTGCTACTGCTGATGATGGTAACAATGATTATGATGACGACGACGACAATGATGACGATGATTATGATGATGATGATTATGGTGGTGGTGGTGGTGGTTTTGGTGATGTTGTTGATGAGGATGCTGATGTCGATGAGGATGAGGATGCTGATGTCGATGAGGATGATGATGATGAGGAGGGGGAGTACGAGGATGAAAATGAGGATGAGGATGATAATGATGATGAGGAGGAGGAGGAGGAATAGGAGGAGGAGGAGGAGGAAGGGGAGGAGGAGGATGCCAACAATGATGATGATGATGACAATGACAATGATGAAGATGAGGATGAGGATGAGGAGGATGATGAAAATGATGATGGTGATGATGATGATAATGATGATGATGTCAATGATGATAATGACTATGACGATGATCATGATGATCATGATGATGGTGATGGTGATGTTGATGGTGATT
The DNA here is from genome assembly GCA_001517045.1 of Pseudotsuga menziesii. Lineage (NCBI taxonomy): Eukaryota > Viridiplantae > Streptophyta > Pinopsida > Pinales > Pinaceae > Pseudotsuga > Pseudotsuga menziesii. Next base: position 84,877 of record LPNX010657961.1, on the reverse strand, counting down.
ATGATTATGATGATGATGATTATGATGATGATGGTGATGATGAAAATGATCATGATGCCTCCACTAATGATTATGATGATGATTACATAAGTTTTTTCTCCATATAGAGTAGTAAAAACCCATTATTTCAAGATGAAATGTCGTCTACCACCTTATTATTGAAAGTTGAAATGAAATTGGGATGAGATCATTGATATAGAGTAGTATGTGTAAGTCATATTTGAGTCTGAAAAGCCTCCCATATTATGAAGTAATGTGAACAGTCTTCCCATGTGAAATTTCAATGCATAGAAAAATAGTTTCTGGAAATTTCAACGTTGGCCCCATTCAAAGATCATTATTGCCCATGTCTACTCACAATACAATTTCTTTTAGCAATTTATTTTAAAGTTGGTTCGATACACACACTCCCACATCTAGTGAAAGTGGAATAATGCCGATAAATAGGTACTTCATGATAAATTGTACAAGCTTCGTCAAGTATTTCTCGTGCTTCATTTTTTTCTCTCATTTAATTTTTTAACTCCATATAGAGTAGTATGAACCCATTATTTCAAAATGAAATGTCGTCTACCACCAATAATGAATGGTATAAATATGATTGAGAATCTCTTAGTTTTGAGAATAATTTATTCTCTACTGAGCAAGGAAAACCACATGAAGGTGGAATCTCATATGCCCCCTACCATCCCCCTCACATCACTCTCAATGCCCCAATACACAATCTACAAAATAGAAAATAATTGAAAGAAACATACTAATTAGATTTAGGCGTAGAAACTACGAAAAAAAAAATTAAGGTAAAGTAAATTATCATGTGTTTGTAAATGATAATTTTGGTTTAGCATGATGATGTACACTATGCCCACTATTTATATGTTTGACATAATAAACAACATGTACCTTGGGATATTAAAAAATGGCATAACACTTAAAACATGCAATAAACCCACATAGGTAAATTATCTAAAGAAAATAATTCATAGAAATTAAAATATGTAGCTACGTACCTCATACAACTCAACATTTGTGTCGTCATTTTTATGTATCTTCTTATTCATCCAACTCAACATCTATATCATCATATAAATAAGAAAAAGTGTTGAAAGGAATGCATATATAATCATCATCATCACTATCACTTTCGATCATATATTCATTAATATCATCATCAGGAACTTGTACATTATCTCGTACGCTTAGTTCATCATTTCCATATTCTTTGGTTGTGTTATGAGATAAATATACTCAAGCGGACTCAAGCGAGATCTCCCTAATCAAAGTGGATCTACACCAAATCAAGTACATAATACAATATACTTTCCTACATCAAATAGAAATGCAAGTTAACAGATAGATCACTTATATGAGGTTTGCAAATCCTCTTCCTCTTTGTTGATCCAATCTCCAAAGATTTCAGATCTTGAGTTGCAAAACCTTGTAGATAAAATGGAAACAAAAAAATAGTACAAGCATATCTAGATATGAATTGATATAAGGTAATAGTTAAGGAAGAAATCTCTAAAAATTATCAACACAACAACAATTATGGAAAGCGTTTTTATTACTGTAATCATAAGAAATACATAGAATTACATAGGGAAATAACATCACAACCTAAGTATTAACGTTGCAACCTTTCATCAAACAATCCAAGCCAAGCCTCCAAATAATGATGGTATGCCTCCCAAAGGATGAGATTTTGTCTCCCAAAGGATGATAGGGAGCACCTAGAAAGTCCACCAGCATAAGAGTACCATAGTCCCTTCCTCCCTTCACAATGGAGAGAGGGTTTAATTTATAAGGTTAAAGGGATAGAGGAGGTTGAACATTAGGAGTATAGGTCTAAGAGATCCTCCCATTAGGATAGGGAACCAAATTCCACCTCACCTAGAATATAGGGATGATCCTCCACCTCATCCACCTTTGAGAAGAGCCTCGAAGTTTCAATTTTTCCCTCTAAACACCATTGTCTCACGTTGTGGTAGGAGATAGAGTGCCAGAGAGGTACTGGCGCACCCTACATGAAGGGAAAGTGTGCCAGTGGCACATCTTGTCAATGGAGAAAGAGTGCTAGTAAGGGGATGGAAAACCTTTCCTTAAGAGGAAGAGCACTAGCCTACCTAGAGAGGGTAAAAAGGGGTAGGAACAACCTTAGAATAAATAAAGTTTAGCTAAGGGAACTTTAGGGATTAGGCACAAGGTTGACACATGGCTCAATATGACAAGATTTTGATGTAACAGAATGCCCCCAAAGCATGATGTTAGAGGAATTTGATAGGTGAATGCTTTGTAGAGTAAAAAATCGAAGCAAGGATATTGGTTGGAAGTTGTTGCAGTACAACTGACTCAAGTATCACATGACTCATAACATATATTTGTACCAATTCATTGCAGATCCATGGTAGTAAAGACCGAATGAACACAATCATGGCTACTAGAAACAAACATAGATCCATGATGAGATGATAATAGAACCACACCCAATACAAAATGGATTAGTGTAATATGACTCAAACAAACTCCATCGAAACCTGGGAGAGATATAAGATAACCTAGGGTCTTCAAGCCGAATCTGCAACGATACAAATTTAACCATGTGATAACAATGTCTTCATGTCAAACATGGTAGAAACCAATTGATTACTAGTCATTAATTTATATTGTTAACGAGTGCAAGGGATATCACCATTGATGTCAATGATTCCCAAGGTATATCAGTACATACCATTGAGTGTGAATAGAGGAATTGGATTCGAACATTTTATGAGATCTTTCAATCAAGAGTCAATGATGTAAACTCATGTTGAAAGCAAGGTAACCTGCCATTGAGGCATGCAGGCTCAAGGTACTTGTCTTGGTTTCTAAGTCTAATTCTTGGATAATGTGTTGAAGTCAACAGGAATATACTCGTCGAAGGAGGGCCATGATGATTCCCTCATCATCGACACAAAACCTGAACATAAATGTTTTTAGAGAAAAATAGATAGTAGAGTTATGTACGAAACTGACTCAGAGATGACCAACATCATAGAAGGTAAACTAACTACAGATAGTGAACAGATGACCAAATCTCTCTTGAACATGGGCATGGAATGACTTGGCAGTATTGACTCAAGAATGATACCAATCCTCTGAAGCAACTGACAGCGAGAGAATTCTTGGAAAACTCAAATGAGCTAAGAAGACTCATGAAATCAGTGGGACTCAAAGAAAAATGGATTACCCAATTACTGAATGCATACGAGTGCCATGTTCAAGAGTGACTATGTACTGCCGTAACTACAACGAAACACACAATTTTCCCTTAATTCCCCATCACGAAGGATGAGTACCTCTTTTCATTTTTACGATTTCAAAGAGGGTAACAAACACTTGTTATATGTCATCAAGTGATGAGTCCATTCTCATACGTTTTATGAACCTGGGAAAGGAGGGGTTCTTTCCTAGAATGTGTCCTTCATCGTTTGATTTTGTGAGTTCGATGAAAGAAAAATCATTTGTCATTTCATACTTAGAGAGTCTAAAATGACTAAGAAGACTCCAAAATGGAATTTTTCGTAAATTTAGTCCCAGAGGCTTGAAAAAGTATAAAATGATTCCTAGGATAACTCTTCAAGTCATAATTGGTTGGAGTGTACCTTTTTCGAAAGTAGTGCCCCCCTGGTCCAAAAAAGGGGTAAACTATCACTAGGAATACGAATCTTTAGGTCCTTTTACGAGCGTGAAGAAGAAAAGTTCACTCGGTGATCTTTTCACATTTTAAGAGTCCAAAAAGATCTTAAAGAGGTCTCTATTAGGATTTCTTTTTCATAAAAATGTTTAACGAGTCCGAAAAATGGGTAAATTTTGACTCGAAAACTTAGTGCTAGGTTTAATGAGCATGACCAAAGTTTCAAAATAATGCTCTGAACCTTTTTTATGTTTGAATATAGAGCATGAAAAGGTAAAAATTAAGCTTAAACCACTTTTCATGTTTTAACCATGGCATGAAAAATGAAAAGTAAGCTCAAAACCATCTTATTGTTTTTAACAAGCTTGAAGATCACTTCAAAGAATGCTTAGGGTATCAACTTCATTTTTGAAAGAGCTTAGAACATATAGAAACTATGCTCAAAGTGTCGTTTCATGTTTTAGCAAGCACGGAACTGAAAAGAATGTATGCTCAAAATGATTCCCATTGACGATTGTTTTCTCAACATTATGTCTAGTGGTTGGTACTTGCCCCCAGTATAGCTCCAACATAATGTACAAAGGGTGAATACATGCCCCCCAAGATTCATTTCATATTCTAACTCTTTTCTAACCAAATTTTGGGTTATTTCTAGGAAAAGGTTCACCAGAAATAGAAGAAGAAAGAGGATCAAGTGCTACAAGAAGATGAAATGAAGGTTCAAAATATTGAGTCTTGACACAATGGAAGAATTTGTTTCATTTTTTAACGAGCTTGACATGAAAAGGGAACTCTTCTCAAGGTTGGTTTTAGTTTTTAACGAGATTGAAACCAAGAATAAACACTGCTAAAGGTGACCTGTTTCATTTTTATACAAGCTTGAAATATATATTTTGTATGCTTGAATGATGCAAGACGAAAAAATCAGAGAAATTTATAGGTTATGCCCATATAGGTCCTTCTTTAACACCAATTGAGGTGTTGATTGCAATTAATCCATTATGGATCTATAGGAATGACAAGCATGCATATCCATTTTTAAATTATCTACTGAACGTCTAGAGTCATGCCAAGATATATGAATTTGACTGAAAATTCATAAGTAACTTGAAGATAATGGTGAATGATGCCATGGAAAGGATACTTTCAGTTATCTAGAAGAAAAGGATGAGGAAATGGTGACCCAAAATCATCTTCCTACAGTGCGGATCAAGCCAACATCCCCTATAAGATGAACACAGGTGCATGTTTCTCTCAGGTTCCATGAATATGTTACACAACCTTTAGATACTTTCAATCAAATTTGGATGTCCATCTTAACTTCAAAGGACCAAAACTTGAAGTAGAGTTGTAATATTTAAAATATATGTACAAAAAGTCTCCACATCTAATAAACCAATACATCATTTAATTAGTGCATGATATTAGACTAAATGGAAATATTGTTAGACGACATTTGGAGAGTTTTGATAAGATTTGGATGTTCATTCTGAAGGAAAAATTGAAGGAAAATTTTGAACCTTTGAAACATATATACAAAATGCTTATTTATGTTGCATGCTACATCTCATTTTCTAGTTATATGTATAGTAGTATTCTCAGCAACACAAATATTTTTTAAGGAACTAGATCCATTAGGTAGAGCTCAACACCAAATCCTAGTCCAAAAGCCACAACTTGATGAAATACACCATCAACCATCCCCCAGAAATAAATATGGAATGCCCACATCTTAGTTTATTGATGTTTCCCTAAAGGAAATCAATGCCAATTTATTATTGTAATATTCCCCACATTGTTCGTGTATAAATTGCATACCATAATAAGATTGTAACTGTCAAAATAAAATAAAATTAATTCAGAGAGTAGTTTTTAGCATATAACACATACTTCNTATGAATTAAAATAGCAACATAATTTATTATAGTTGTTGTTGGTAGTGGTAGTGTATTAAAAACTAAGTTGATGAATGTTTACTTTATGAATAATAGATTAACA
>LPNX010657961.1:42656-75394 GCA_001517045.1 Pseudotsuga menziesii | reverse complement strand
AGCAAAAGATAATAATAAATAAGGTAAGGGTTTTGTACATGCATTAATAAATATAATTATGCACAATTGATATAGTGAGATGTTGTGTTGATCTAAAAGACAATTTGAAAAGTTAAATTTGAATGGTGTTATCTAATTCGCATAAAGTATCATCACATGAATTAACAATGAACTTGAAGTGAAATTTTCACATATGTAGTAAATAATATAAAATTCCTCAAAAAGTAGCTTGAAGAGTATTTATTATACTACAAACATTGAAAAAGTTTCTTCATGTATACTAAAAGTCATTCAAAAAGCAAAATTACATTCATGAATCATCTCCACCTAATATGCTTATATCCGCTCAAGCAGATCAAGTACAGCTTGTACACCAAATTTATTTATCTTAGTCTTCCTACAATCTTCTTTGTTTGGAATCCATGCCCAAACTATGGTATTAATTGGAATAGATCCAAGTTCTGTGTCATCATGATTTGGTACCTAATATTGTTCTAAAAAATTTCCCTTGTATTTCCCTGAGCTAGGCTGCCACCAATCAATCTTTACATGAAGGGTCTCGTTGTCATCATCCTGGAAGATATCTGAGGTAGCTTTTGCCGGGCCAAATCATCTCTCCTTCATCCTCATTTCCTTATCTAACAAGCAACATCTTTCATTTCTCAACATCAATTATAGGATCAAATGTTGGCTTTGGCTTGCTGCACTTGGGTCCAACATATATCAGTTCATTTGTCACATTATCACAATCCCCATCCATAATAATTGATATTGCATGGAGTGCATTACCATCAACGTTAAAATTTTGCCTCGTCTTGTGCCAAAAATCATTAGAAGAAGAATCACTTTCATCTAAGGGTGTATGGTCATTATAGATTCCATCTAATGCATCGATAACACTTTTCCAATACTCTAGTTTTTTATTCCATTCCTTTCAAAAAATTGGTGAATTCTCATTGCCAATAGTCTCTTTCCACATTTTTATGTATGATGTTAGCCATTCCTTTAGTTCTTTTAAATAAACATCATTTCCTTTGGGACGTAAGAAATATGGATTCCCTGTGGGCAATATAGGTCGACCTTCATCATCTATATTCCACAACTCCACTGGTTCTGACCACTCAATGTTTTGATGGATTATTTATACCTCATAACTGGAACATCATTGAGTACAAGAAATTGAAAGTATTGGACATTAAGATGTCCAACTAGTGCATTTTTCCCCTCCTTGATGTACCCATTAAGAAATTTTTTGAAGTCATACACTTTGTCAATAAGTTTAGGTGGAAACACCTATTTTTCTTCTATTGTGCAATATGTATCCATCATCTCAGGTAAAGAATATATATCTTTACTTTTCAAGTTGGAAAAAATTCTTCTATAGGTTCCATCTATGTCTTCATGGGTGTGCCCCACAAGAAAGAACCCAACCTCAATAGTGATGAAGACACCAAGTGTAGTTAATAGTGATAGAAACATGAAAACATAACAATTCTTATTATCAGTAGCTGCATTGTCCAACTGTAACAATAAATGTGGAGGAAGAGGTTTAAAATCAAGATTTTGATTTTTTGAGCTTCCATTTAAAGATAGGAAAGCATCCTTGTACACTCTACATTTTGAGCAAATAGATTTTTGAAATAATGCATTTGAAACTGTGCTTCATGAACTTCCACTCTCATAAAGAAAATCACCATACATATCAAGGTGTGGGTCTTCAAGGTGCCTCAAGCACTTTGCAAGAGATGTGATGGTAAAATGTGATCCCATGTGTACAGATGGTAGGAAGAAATGACCAAAACCTCCTGTGCTATGCCCATGTGTTAGCAAACCTGTCAACGACAAACCCAAGTTTGTTCCTACAACAGATTTTGATTTTACACGTAATTCCTTTTCACCTAACATTTCACCCTCAACCATGTCATACTCACGAACATTAACTATGATCCCTTTCGCAATGCACATGCTTGTTCCCATGCATTCATGTGTAAGAGAAACCTTTTTACATGTGAATGTAAGCCTATCTTGGGGAGTATTTATTAGATGATCATGACAATGAGTTTCCAAATCTGATTCTAGCCAAATCTCATAAGATCCCAATGCACCCCCTAGTGTATTCTCAAATACTATTGGATGTGGCAAGAGAGCATCATGTTTTAACACCTTCTCAATGTTAACCACTATGGATCATTTATTTACCATCCTTCCATGCACCTTATGACCAATCTTTGTATTGAATATGGAACTTTCACCCACCTTCACTCCACATTGCGAAAGATCTACCTTGTCTCCAATATAAAATGCAAAAGAGGCATTTGCACCTATACAACAAATTAAACTAACTTAGTATTTTCTCAAAAAAACAAGCAATGTACTCTAAAAAACACTTAACATGTTCTTCAAGATTTTGATTTACCTTTGTTATGCCTCAAATCTATGATCTTCCATGGATGTAAGTCCCCTTCATCAACATCTTCCACAATCAAATATGGTTCAATGACATCAATTATCAAAACCATATTTGAATTACATTAAGCATTTCTCCACCATAATGAGTTGTAGTCTCTGTAGATTCAACCCTTCCTAGTCCAATAACTTGACCATTAATTAGGAGGTCAACATAGTCCCCTCTTGTCAAAATTATATTTTCCATTGTAACTCCTCCCAATTTTTGTAACACATTTGAATTGAAGTTTGTAATTAAGGTTAAACCATATGAAGTGTATGTTCAAAAAAGTAACATAGTTGCAATAATTCAAATCTAGTTGAAGTTAGCTTTAGTCCTTAAATCATTGTACGATGAGTGAAATCTAATGTGTTAGCTTTCATAATGTAGTTTCCATCTAACACAACCACGTTGTCATCAATCATAAAATAGTTTCTCATCTAACACAACCACATTGTCATCAAATACATTACACCATGATGAAAATCTAGTTGGAGTTAGCGTTCCTCCAAACAAAATGGCACGATGAGTGAAAGCTCATGTGTGTTAGGTCAATACAACATGATGAAAATCTATCTGTAATTAGTTTTCTATATAACACAACCACATTGTCACATTGCACCATGATGGAAATCTAGCTGAAGTTAGCTTTCGACCTTAAATCGTTGCACGGTGAGTGAAATCTAATGTGTGTTAGCTTTTATAAAGTAGTTTTCCAGTTAGCATAACCACATTGTCATCAATCAAAATGCACTATGTTGGAAATCTAGCTACAGTTAGCTTTCGTTCTAAAACGTTGCACATTGAGTAAAAGCTAATGTGTGTTAGCTTTCGTTCTTAAAACATTGCACAGTGAGTAATAGCTAATGTGTGTTAGCTTTCGTAAGGTAGTTTTCCATCTAACACAGCCACATTGTCATCAAATACAATACACCATGATGCAAATCTAGTTGGAGTTAGCTTTCCTTCTAAAAACATGGCACAATGAGTGAAAGATAATGTGTGTTAGATTTCATAAGGTAGTTTTTCATCTAACACAACCACATCGTCATCGATCACATTGCACCGTGATGGAAATATAGCTGGAGTTAGCTTTCATCCTTAAATCATTGCATGGTGAATGAAATCTAATGTGTGCTAGATTTCATAATGTAGTTTTCCATCTAGCACAACCACATTGTCCTCAATCACAATGCACCAGATGGAAATCTAGCTAGAGTTAGCTTTCGTTCTTAAAACATTGCATGGTGATTAAAGCTAATGTATGTTAGATTTCATAAGGTAGTTTTCCATCTAACATAGCCACATTGTTATCAAATACATTACATCATGATGGAAATTTAGCTGGAGTTAGTTTTACTTCTAACAACATGGCACTATAAGGGAAAACTTATGTGTGTTACCTCATTACACCATGATAGAAATCTAGTTGGAGTTAGCTTTCATTTTAACAACATCATACGTTGAGTGAAAGCTAATGTGTGTTAGCTTTCATAAGGTAATTTTCCATGTAACACAACCACATTGTCATCAATCACATTGCACTGTGTTGGAAATCTAGCTGGAGCTAGCTTTCATCCTTAAATCATTGCACGGTGAGTCAAATTTAATGTGTGTAAACTTTCATAGTGTATTTTTCTATCTAGCACAACCACATTATCATCAATCACAATGCACCATGATGGAAATCTAGCTATAATTAGCTTTCGTTCTTAAAACATTGCACAGTGAGTAAAGCTAATGTTTGTTAGTATTCATAAGGTAGCTTTCCATCTACCACAGGCACAGTTTCATCAAATACATTACACTGTGATGGAATTATAGCTGGAGTTAGTTTTCATTCTAACAACATGGCACTATAAGGAAAAGTTTATGTGTGTTAGCTCAGTACACCATGATGGAAATCTAACTAGAGTTAGCTTTCCTTTTAACAGCATGGCACAATGAGTGAAAGCTAACGTGTATTAACTTTCATAAGGTAGTTTTCCATGTAACGCAACCACATTGTCATCAATCACATTGCGTTGTGTTGGAAATCTCAATGAAGTTAGCTTTTATCCTTAAATCGTTGCATGGTGAGTGAAACCTAATGTGTGTAAGCTTTCATAGTGTAGTTTTTCATCTAGCACAACCACATTGTCATCAATCACAATGCACCATGATGGAAATCTAGTTGGAGTTAGTTTTTGTCCTTAAAACATTGCACGGTGAATCAAACCCAATGTTTGTTAGCTTTCATAAAGCAGTTATCTATCTAATACAGCTACATTGTCATCAAATACATGACACCCTGATGGAAATCTAGATAAAGTTAGCTTTCCTTCTAACATGGCACTATGAGTGAAATCTTATGTGTGTTAGCTCATTACACCATTATGAAAATATAGCTGGATTTAGCTTTCTTTTTAAAAGCATGGCAGGATGAGTGAAAGCTAATGTGTGTTAGCTTTTATAAGGTAGCTTTCTATCTAACACAACCACATTATCGCATTGCACCATGATGGAAATCTAGCTGGAGTTAGCTTTTAATCTTAAATCGTTGCACGGTGAGTGAAATCTGATGTGTGTTAGCTTTCAGAATGTAGTTTTTCATTTAGCACAACCACATTGTCATCAATCAAAATGCACCATGTTGGAAATCTAGATAGAGTTAGCTTTCATTCTTAAAACGTTACACGATGAGTAATAGCTAATTAGTGTTAGCTTTCATAAGGTAGTTTTTCATCTAACACAGCCACATTGTCATAAAATGCATTACACCAAGATGCAAATCTAGCTAGAGTTAGATTTCCTTCTAACAACATGGAACGATTAGTGAAAGTTAATGTGTGTTAGCTTTCATAAGGTAGTTTCCATCTAACACAACCACATCGTCATCAATCACATTGAACCGTGATGGAAATCTAGCTGGAGATATCTTTCATCCTTAAATCATTGCATGATGAGTGAAATCTAATGTGTGTTAGCTTTCATAATATAGTTTTCCATCTAGCACAACCACATTGTCATCAATCACAATGCACCATGATGGAAATTTAGCTAGAGTTAGCTTTCGTTCATAAAACATTGCACGGTCACTAAAGCTAATGTCTGTTAGCTTTAATAAGGTAGTTTTTCATCTAACACAGCCAAATTGTTATCAAATACATTACACCGTGGTGAAAATATAGTCGGAGTTAGCTTTCCTTATAACATCATGGCACTATAAGAGAAAGCTTATGTGTGTTAGTTTATTACACCATGATGAAAATCTAGCTGGAGTTAGCTTTTCTTTTAACAACATGGCATGATGAGTGAAATCTAATGTGTATTAGCTTTCATAAGGTAGGTTTCCCTGTAACACAACCACATTGTCATCAAGCACATTGCACCGTGTTGGAAATCTAGATGGATTTAGCTTTCATCCTTAAACCGTTGCACAATGAGTGCAATCTAATGTGTGTAAGCTTTCATAGTGTATTTTTTCATCAAGCATAACCACATTATCATCAATCACAATGCACCATGATGGAAATCTAGCTGGAGTTAGCTTTCATTCTTAAAAATTTGCAGAGTGAATAAAGATATTGTATCTTAGCCTCCATAAGGTAGTTTTCCATCTAACAGAGCCACATTGTCATCAAATACATTACACCATGATGGAAATCTAGCTAGAGTTAGCTTTCATTCTAACAACATGGCACTATAAGGGAAATATTATGTGTGTTAGCTCATTACACCATGATGAAAATCTAGCTGGAGTTAGCTTTCCTTTTAACAACATGGCACGATGAGTGAAAGCTAATGTGTGTTAATTTTGATAAGGTATTTTTTCATGTAACAAAACCACATTGCCATCAATCACATTGCATTGTGTTGAAAATTTAGCTGAATTTAGCTTTCATCCTTAAATCATTGCACTGTGAGTGAAATCTAATGTGTGTAAGCTTTCATAGTATAGTTTTTCATCTAGCACAACCACATTGTCATTAATCACAATGCACCATGATGATACTCTAGCTGTCGTTAGGTTTCGTTCTTAAAACCTTGCACGATGAGTAAAAGCTAATGTGTGTTAGCTTTCATAAGGTATCTTTCCATCTAACACTGCCACATTGTCATCACATACATTACACTATGATGGAAATCTGACTGGAGTTAGCTTTCCTTCTAACATGGCACTATGAGTGAAAGCTTATGTGTGTTAGCTCATTACACCATTATGAAAATATAGCTGGAGTTAGCTTTATTTTTAACAACATGGCATAATGAGTGAAAGCTAATGTGTGTCAGCTTTCATAAGGTAGTTTTTCATCTAACACAACCACAATGTCAAATTGCACTGTGATGGAAATCTAGCTAGAGTTAGCTTTCAACCTTAAATCGTTGCACGGTGAGTGAAATCTAATATGTGTTAGCTTTCATAATGTTGTTTTCCATTTAGCATAACTACATTGTCATCAATCAAAATGCACCATGTTGAAAATCTATATAGAGTTAGCTTTTGTTCTTAAAACGTTGCACGGTGAGTAATAACTAATGTGTGTTCACTTTCGTAAGGTATTTTTCCATCTAACACAACCACATTATCATCAAATACATTACACCATGATGGAAATCTAGCTGGAGTTAGCTTTTCTTTTAACAACATGGCACGATGAGTGAAATCTAATGTGTGTTAGCTTTCATAAGGTAGTTTTCCATCTAACACAACCACATCGTAATCGATCGCATTGCACCGTGATGGAAATCTAACTGGAGTTAGCTTTCGTCCTTAAATCATTATACAATGAGTGAAATCTAATGTGTGTTAGCATTCATAATTTAATTTTCCATCTAGCACAACCACATTGTCATCAATCACAATGCACCATGATGGAGATCTAGCTAGAGTTAGTTTTATTTCTTAAGACATTGCACGGTGAGTAAAGCTAATGTTTGTTAGCCTTCATAAGGTAGTTTTCCATCTAACATGGTCACATTGTCATCAAATACATTACAACATGATGAAAATCTAGCTGGAGTTAGCTTTCCCTCTAACAACACGGCACTATAAGGAAAATCTTATATGTGTTAGCTCATTACACCATGATATAAATCTAGCTGGAGTTAGCTTTCATTTTAACAACATGGCACAATGAGTGAAAGCTAATATGTGTTAGTTTTCATAAGGTAGTTTTCCATGTAAACAACCACATTTTCATCAATCATATTGAGTCGTGTTGGAAATCTAGCTGAAGTTAGCTTTCATCCTTAAATCGTTGCGCGGTGAATGAAATCTAATGTGTGTAAGATTTCATAGTGTAGTTTTCCATCTAGCACGGCGACATTGTCATCAATCATAATGCACCATGATTAAAATCTAGCTGAAGTTATCTTTTTTTCTTAAAACATTGCATGATGAGTAAAAGCTAATGTGTGTTAGCTTTCATAAGGTAGCTTTCCATCTAACACTACAACATTGTCATCAAATACATTAAACCATGATGGAAATCTAGCTGGAGTTAGATTTCCTTCTAACATGGCACTACGAGTGAAAGCTTATGTGTGTTATCTCGTTACACCATTATGAAAAGCTTATGTGTGTTAGCTCTTTGAAATAGGGTGCAAAAAAAATCTCATTGAATTCATGGTTTTGTTTTGGTCTCACTGCAATGGTATACAAGGTAAGAAACCTCAACATAATACTCTGCAAGTCCAACCTAAACTCCTACCACCAAAATGAATGACCAAAACCATCACATTAAACTTTGACATGTTGGCAATTATACCCTTCACAGTGGATGTCTGTGGATCCATCCGTATCTCACCAATATTCATCATTGTTAGTATCATTGTTTTGATGATGATTGTCATCGTCATCATCATGGCATCATCATCATTGTCATAATCCTTATTCTTGTCATTGTCATGGTAATGATAACGCTTGGAACTAAAACTAGTAGAATTAAACAGGTTTGGAGTCTAGCCAATTCTCATTCTAAATGAAGATTGCAAGCCAAGACAGAGGAAAAAAATGTTATAGAAACTAGATTCACTTACACAATATTCTATACTCAATGGAGTTGTTGTAATATATAATTCTCCTCTTTTAAAAGAATCATTAAAACGTAGTCAAAGCCAATCCATCGTTATATTTTTCTTGAAGTAGATTTTCCAGGGTCAATATGTGTTAAAAATAGTTTGTCAATTACTGAAGAATTTATAGAGTTTAAGAAAATATTGGATAATATTTATGTTGATAAAGAGTAGTGATCCTTTCTCATAATAATGTACACTCTACAACCTACAACCTTACATATTATCTAGTTTCATATCATCTCCCACCACTATCCACTATGACTATAGGGGATGAATTCCCCAACCGCTCTGTATTTTAGTTTAAGATAAAGTTTTCTATCTTAGTTGTGAGAATCAATCCTCGGTGATTAAAGAAAGATTGGAACTTAGAGCCCTAGATTCATGGTGAGTATGGTTGAATAATATGGTGGGAAATCTCTAAATTCTCAACACATATAAAACTCACTCTACTAAGAAAATAACAATAATGGGTCAGAGATCCAATTAAAAAAAAATGTATTATGGATAGGCTTTTGGACTTACATCATTCACATGCCCTTTAAGGTTACAATGCGAAAGGACACCTAATCAAGCTCCTAATACCACAATACCTCTAGATATGGGACTTTTCTATGGGGACTATACTATTCCACTCTAGTCCTTAGTTCCTCCAATTGTTATATATATGGTTTCTTGTAAAAATAAATTATAAAAGATTAGGGCTTGGCTGAGCCCAATCTTTACATTTATTGTCTTTGCAAGTCCGCCATATCCAACCACAACTCATAACCAAATATAGTGTTGAAAGAGTTCATCTCATGGCCACTATGGTATATAATGTGCACAATGTGTTGATATATGTATGTAAACAAAAGTTTAGACATTCCCACAATCAATGTGGGATAGAGATATAAAGGGCATCAAAGGCAATATGAAGCCTAAAGATTAATGTGCATCCAAAAGTAAAAAAATTGGGAGCTTGACGATAGGATCAACAACAATGTTTTATAGATGCATCGGGAGAGTCTTTAAGGGATTATCCTCCAGGTGCTCTAATCGTTGATATTGTGATGGAGCATCATTCGTCAATGACCAAATCAAGTCTATGAGGCCTATACACATCCGTTCAAAATTTCATAGCTCAATTATGTTGCTCAGTTTTAGATCTAGGTCTTGAGACCAATTCTCCACGTGTCCTTGAATGACTCTTTTATGCAAGTTAAAGCTCACCATAAAATCCAATCCAAGGATCAAATTTATCTTTATGTGAATTTAATCTTAAATTTAGTTGTATTTTTTTTGTTATGAATGGGCATGCTTCCTTTCTGAGTGAATGAAGAGCTAGTTTGGTTCTGAGTGAGTGGTTCATTTGAAAGTTGGTTCCTTTGTATGGCCTTCCAATGGCTAGGGGACACCACTATAAATAATAAAAAAACAAAGGAAAAATGTCCCAACTACACTTTGGGTTACTTCATTAGGGTCCATGGGCTCAAACCTTCCATAACCATTCATGATTTCTATATAGGTGATCTATTTAGTCAACACTAGCCCCATGTTTCCTGTTATAGATTACTTATTACAAAGAGAAAATTAAGCCATCACACTCAATTCCTTATCCATGAGCTCAAAGCCTCAAAGTTGTAGCATGCAACATTGCAATGTGCATTGCCAAGTCAGGTGGTCACAAACATACTACCTTGCTTTCACATTTTTTGCAAAGCTAACTTTTGTCTCACATGGATATTGGAGTGAGGAGAATTCTATGTTGTGCGTCATATTTTACATTATTGTTGTATTATAAGAGGTTTTTCTATTTTATATTAGGAGGGTGAGCTGAAAGTCATCATTCTAACTGTTGTTCCAAAATAGCATAGAGGTATTTCCTTAGTTGTGCCTCCTTGCATGAATGATAGCTAAGCTAACAACCAAGTGATGCATGCATCCTTATCCCATGTGACTGTTGTTTCCCTCCTGCTTGCACGAGTCTAAAAATAACATTGAAGCCAACTTTTAGTTAACTATGTTTTGTTATGGGTGTCACTTCTACTTTGTGCAATGAACTGTAAGTGCCACCTAGCTACACCCTCAACTCGTGCCTTTTAATCCTTTTTAAGGCACCCTTTTCTACAAACTCACCATGATTGAGATTTTCTTCATAATGCTTTAATGCCTTTTCATCTTTGAGCTCTAACTGTGCATATATTTCACCAGGGCATGGTTTTGACATGTTTGTAAATTCCTCTCCTGACAGCCTTGAATTGTATCCCTGTATTTGTTGATTAGGATAATGAATAATTACTTGTCGCTCTATTGTTTGTCCCTGGTAAAGTTGATAAAAATTTGTTCAAGGTAATGTACTCCATCTCTAGTCCACTCACAAGATGAATCCTACTAGTGCCCTCAACAAATATGCCCTGTGGGTCAAGTTGTTTTATCCAAATTCAAGAGTGAGCTTATCATGGTGTTGGAGTATCATGTTGAAAAGTGGGTTGTAGTTTATCTCATTGTTTAAACAAAGAGAAATGCCATAATACATACAAGCCCAAACCAACTTGGGACATGGAAACAAGTCTACTAAGTTACTAACATCTCGAAGGTGGCCTACAAATTTGGTTCAGACTAGAGAGAGTGATACATTAGTCATTTTGTTGACCTTGAAACCTGTCAATAGTCGTCACCTTGCTCAAAGGTCTAACGAGAGGATTAGGCATGCCTTTGTTTGATCATATTGGGAATCAAGTGCCTTTGACCATTGTAAGCAGTCAAGATTGATATTTTGCTGGCAGGGTAGCCTAGTAATCACATTTACATATAAACATTCACCACATATTCTGTTTCACCAAGTTTTTTATGCAAAACCTAGGGAAAATAACATATTCATCCATACCATGGTGATCAGGGACATCTACAAGCTGATATCCTTAGCAGAAACCTGATTTGTAAGATGAAACATATGCTCTTTTTGCACATATGACAAATCACCTAATGCTTGTATCTCTAGTTATAGAGTTTTATTAAACTGGGTTTTGCTCTACCTTGTGTATTGAGTTCTACATAGGGTATTGCTAAGCCAAAAAAACCTTGTGAACCAACTCAGGTTCATGTCGTTGTACTTCTGTAAATACATGTTCTTAACTACTGGTTGTAACTAATGATTATCACCATTCAATATGCAATGTTTGAGCATTGCATGTCTGTCTTCTTGTCTTTGTAACAACATAGGTGTGAATGTTTCCTTAAATGATAAAACATGACAAAGTGCCATTAATAATGGACTTTGCAACTTAGAACTATGTCGAAAACTAACTTCATTTAAATTTGTGACAAAAAGCCTAAAAACTTGTGATATTGGCGTAGCTTCAACCATTTATTTGGAGAAATTCTTACCATCATTCCACGATAGGCATGTATGAAAAGGATTTGAAACTGAGACATATTTTGACATATAAACGAGGATGGGGAGAGGGATATGTTTAGATATGTAAACTGACACATATTTAATTATTTGTTGCTCAGTTCCACTTGAAGAATTTGTTTTTGTGTCTAGGAATTTAGTTGTTTTAGAATTCTCCTGTGAAAATTGTACAATTCCATGGAAGCAATCTTAAACCTATTGTGCTTATCCAAAGTTAATTGGACCTGTCTTCAGCGATATTATGCACTAACATTGCACTGTTTCCTACTCTATTGCAATTAGGGAATATGCATAATCCTTATTTGGAATAAAAAATTCAAAAGAGAGCATATTTAAAACAGGTTGTTGGCACAACACAGATCAGGGGGTTCATTGGCTGACAACATGGTGCCCTTAATTGAAAATAAGAAACCTAAATACTAGACTCTTTTTCCAATTTAACTTTAGCAGCATCAACCTTAGAGCACTAGACTCTTTTAATTTTTTTAAGCATTCAGTCATGGCAATAGTTATGAGACCTTGAAAGATTACAAATGATAAATCACTTAAAAAGGGGAAAATAAGGGGGATGGATGAAATGGCTAGGCATAATGTCATGAAATGGATGAATTACCTTCTTAGGTCACTAGAGTCTAACTCACCCTTATCTAAGGCAGAATTATGACAACACCATGGTAAGCCTAAGAAATGACTCAGTGAAGCTTTTAAACCGGTCCAACTGGTGGGTTTTTTCAAAATTGGTTGGGTTATGATAACATTGGTTATGAGCCATTACCCAAGCATAAAAGAAACATACCATGGTCAAATCAACATAAGGAAACATCCCAAGTGTTAATGACGGCAAGAAATATCACGTCACTAGTGCATCAAACAACATCTCTACTAGGTACATCCAAGGAACATGAACCATCTGAGAGTGCTGAAAGGATCTCTGACCAATGATATATGGAACATCACATATCTCATCTCAAGAACAATGTCTATGATATGATCACAGACCACAACTGATCAACATGTCACACCTTCTGATAAAGGGGTAACAAGGTTAATTGATAGAAGAGGAAACTGCGTTAGCAACTTGAAACTCTCGACGTTTCGATCCCTACTCTGGGATCATCATCAGGAGACAAACGAAGATTGTGGTGAATGTAAAATAGCACGGCAAGTTTATTAATACACAAATTTGTGAGGAAATAGAATTTTAAGGAAAGAACGTCGGTTCTAGGTTTTGAAAAGGTTTTTAACAATAATTAATAAAATTTCGAAAATAGATTTTAAGAGATTATAATTTGAAATTAGTTTAAAATTAGAGAGTTTTAATATTAACCCTAAAAAAGTTACTAAGTGTTAAAAAGTATTTAAAAAAAATTTCTTCATAAGATTTTATATTTTATTATAAAATTTTTAAGGTTTTTAAATATCTTAATCTTTATAAAAACTTGATATTATAACTTCTTAATATTAAAATTAAAACTTTACACAAGTTTTATCCTAATATTGAAGAAGTTCTAAAGTGTTTATAAAAGATTTTTATAATTTTCACAAATTTTTATTTAAATTTTTATAAATTTTTCTTAATCCTAAAACTTGTAAAAGTTTTTTAAGAGAAAAAAGGTTGAAAATTTTTTTAGGTCTTAAAATTATATATATATATATTGTTTAAGTCAAAAGTATATGGGGAAAATTGATTTTTAAGAGAATTGAAATTACAGTATAAGAGTTTTTAGGAGTGTTTTTAAATTTTTCATTTTCAAATTACTTTAAGGGTCTTAATTTTAGGAAGGAATTAATAATTTAAGGGGGGGAGAATTAAAAAGTTTTAAAGAGCCACATGTTTACCAAGTACCAGAGGAGAAGGGTGACGGGAAGGGGATTACTTATTACGGTTTTCTTGTAATTGCAGGGACTGAAGCAAAGGTTTCCAGGAATCACTGATCTTGGCACCATCGTCTCTGTTGAGACAATTCTCATTGAGGTTAATTTCAATTTTATCTCTAATCTTTCTTTTGAGAAGGTTGCCCTCCCTAGCGATGACTTTTGCGTTTTCAAGGAAAATGTGGTGACCAGTTATGTGTGCGTGTTCCGCCAGGGATGACTTCTTGTGTCTGTTGTGTCTCAGGTCGGCGCTATGTTCTTTAAATATTGTCTCCATGGAACGCCCAGTTTCACCTATGTACAGCTTGTCACAGGAACAAGGAATGGAGTAAACACCTTTGTATGCCTTAGGTTCAATTGTGTCTTTCAAGGAGTCCACCAAGTTCCTAATGGTATTGGGAGGTGTGAAGAACACTTGGACTTTGTGTCTTTTTAGGGTCTTGGCTAATCTGTCTGTGGTGCCTTTTATGTAAGGGAGGAAGACTTTATTAATGATGTCTTCATCCTTGTCCTTGGTCCTACTTCTCCTGGGTTTGTTAGCAAAGGATACTATTTTCCTAAATTGTCTGTCGCTATATCCGTTATAAACACTTTAGAAATTCTTCAATATTAGGATAAAACTTGTGTAAAGTTTTAATTTTAATATTAAGAAGTTATAATATCAAGTTTTTATAAAGATTAAGATATTTAAAAACCTTAAAATTTTTATAATAAAATATAAAATCTTATGAAGAAAAAAAATTTTTAAATACTTTTTAACACTTAGTAACTTTTTTAGGGTTAATATTAAAACTCTCTAATTTTAAACTAATTTCAAATTATAATCTCTTAAAATCTATTTTCAAAATTTTTATTAATTATTGTTAAAAACCTTTTCAAAACCTAGAACCGACGTTCTTTCCTTAAAATTCTATTTCCTCACAAATTTGTGTATTAATAAACTTGATGGGCTATTTTACATTCACCACAATCTTCGTTTGTCTCCTGATGATGATCCCAGAGTAGGGATCGAAACGTCGAGAGTTTAAAATTGCTAACGCAGTTTCCTCTTCTATCAATCAATCTTCTACTGCGTAATGATGGCATTTAGAGGGGCAACAAGGTGTAACACTGCCAAAAGTATCTCATACCAGCTGCTTATTTTTACTTTAAGAAAGCATGTCAACAAGTGTTTCTGAACCCTGTCTATATGATTCCTTTTATTTATAGGTGTATGTGGCCCCATAACTCATGCTCATATAAAATTACTAATTTTGTAACTGCCTCAAAGAGGAAGCGTAATATGCCCAATCCCAAGCAGGTTTCAACATCTATACCAATTGACTCAAATGGAACAAGATGAAAAATGCAACAGAAAAGACTCCAAAAGAACAAGAGTACGATACAAGTACTTGCTCAAAAATGACTGAGCTTGTATTACAAGAATGAAGCTATATGCACAAGGTGAAAAGAGTGTCCTTTATAGAGAACCGATCCATCCTAGTTGATTTCCATGTTACAAGATTGAAAGGGAATCTTACTACATCCGATAAAATGATTCCCATGAAAGGGAATCTTACCGTATCTTTATGCAATGTACGATGCAAGCTAGACTTCACCAAGCTCCACTTTTCCAGTAATGGCAATTCCATCTAGCCAAGCAACTGAGGATTAAAATATGTCAGCATAGTAGCCATCCACTCAATATATAGAAAAAAATTGTCTTTCATCTACACAAATTTCAATATAATGATATTACTCAAATAAATGCAGTATAATAATAATATTGCATTTCCATAATAGAACAAAAGCAATCAATATCTGCCAACAAAAAACAAAGGATAAAGGGAGGAATCCAATCCATTGTTAAACCATTTTTATTATTATTCTTATTGCATGGATGTGTATTTTTATGAGAGGAATGAAGGTGGAACAAGCAGAAAGAAATAGACAATAATCGTGACAAATGTTCCTTGTAAGAGTTGTTTCTAAAAAAATTTCTAACATTTTATTAGATTCTTCTAAAGTATTTCCCACTTTAGTTAAAGCCAAATTTATGACCTGATATTTTCCCTAAAAATTATAAAACAATTAATGCCTGAGGTTGAATTTCACAATATGAAAACAAGATAACCATAATAATGAAAGAGTATGTGAAATTGCAAGAAGAAGAAAGAATATCATTCACTCATTAAAGACAAAGTCGCTTGAAACACTTTTTACTTGCATTCGATGAAAGAGATTCAAGGCCTCGTCACACTGCCAACTGTATGAATATCCTGTAATAATCACACTCTACGACACCACATCTCTTTCAGTAATTCTGTCAAACAGTTTGCATGCATCCTCTAAAATCCCACATTTGCATACATATCCATGAGCGCGTTACCCAAACAAATCCTGGAGATAAAATCCCATTCTAAGAATGTAACCATGTACCTTGATGCAAAATCTTGAATTTTAGACCTGTCTCTGCAATCTTGGAATTCTCGTCTCTATTATCACGATTTTAAATCAAAGTAATTCATTGATTTTATAAAAAATTGCAGGGTTGCTTTCTTTCATTTTTGAGACTGAGCATAAAACAAATTACCACCACAATTAACAACCAAGCCTTACTTCCAACAATGGTATACTTAAGCCTGGACGGATTTAGAAACTACTAAAGCAGAGATGGCTTCTTCTCATGGAATGTCTTTGGCATGCTTGGGATCTACAACAACTTATAGGAGGGAATAACATAATAGTGGCAAAGATGAAATGATTGGGGTGCATACCTGTCTGTAGCATTCCATAGAATTAAGCCAACGCCTCCTGTTTATGTCCATATCTTGAAGAGGCTGCAATTATGGCAGTCCATGCCACCACATCTTGATTGCGCATTTCGTCAAACATTTGGTGAACATCAGCCAAACATCCTACCATGGCATACACAGTGACAAATTTAGGATTTTAGACATTATTCAAATCCCAAATCCTGAAAAAGCCATATTTAATTTTAAACTTGATTCATAATATTGTTTAACCATTCCTTTGGCATGTGATCACTACAAATCTTACCTGATTTGTCTGCGTTGATCTGGACCTAAGTTTGTCAGTTCTCTATTGTCACGATTCTCAGCTTGCAACGATTATGGGTTAGATCAATAGAAAGTAAGTTCCTCTAATTTGTCAGTGGTGGGTCAAATAATACGTGGGT
Organism: Pseudotsuga menziesii; assembly: GCA_001517045.1. Classification (NCBI taxonomy): domain Eukaryota; kingdom Viridiplantae; phylum Streptophyta; class Pinopsida; order Pinales; family Pinaceae; genus Pseudotsuga; species Pseudotsuga menziesii. Next base: position 58,441 of record LPNX010657961.1, on the reverse strand, counting down.
TACATTCAATGGATAGGTCTATAGGGTGGGTTCTTCGGCATAAACCCCCCACCCAGTCTATGGTCGGGGTGGTGAGATGGTGGCTTTGCTACTGCTTCTGTAACTGAATCTACTTTAGCAGGATCGGATGCTTTCACTCTTTCAAGCCTCCAACTTAGTCATTGATTGGACGGGCTGGGCATTTTGAACAGTCGTATTTACTGCTGGTGCTGGATCTACTACTGCTTAGTCAACTACTGAATAAACTGTTTAATCTACCGGTTCTACTTGAACTGCTACCGGATTGGGGGTTACAATGTCGGTTCTGGTGAATCCCAAAAAGCTTCTAAGGGGGGTTTTATTAGAATATCACCCTTCATGGGCATGGGTCGAGGGAAAATGTTCCACCAAGATATGGAAGGAGAATAAGCATCATATTTGAATTCTTCTCATATTTCAAGAGTTTTTTGTCCTTTGTATAATGATATCAGTCGTTGTTTGGATTAGTCCATTGGGTTTCTTGTTAATGAATATTTTGTGGTTCAATTGTACTTCGAGGACCTATTCATATTTTAAATGAAAAAATGACTGTTCCTTTATGAAAATACCTGGTTCATTGATAACAAGATTAAAATGTACTATTTGAGCTCACTCCATGCAGTTTGCAAGGAATATCTCCAACTATTTGATATCAAATCTTAACACCACTTGTATTTCTATGGAAAAGGTCATTTGGGTCATTTGGGAAGAGATAGGAACCCATCAAGCTAAGAAGAAACACCCATCCTCTAGGAAACCATTGTTCCCAGACCATTCAGAAGGTTTTATGCAATATTTAAGAAGCACATGCATCAATGAATAACTCTCAACTTAGGGAAGCCTCCAATGCTTGTATCATGGTGAAAAATGAAATGTCAAGGTGTAGATGCTTTATATGTGGAACTCCCTAGGCTAATAAAATATAACTGGCAGCTAGCACATTCCCCAAGGCTAAGAAGACCTATTATGAGAATAGTCTAACTTGAAGGGGCCTCTCTATATATTTTAATATGGTTATTTTTGGAGGAAGCATGGATATAGCCCATAAAAGAAGGATGTCCCACACAAGAGGACATTTGGAGGGATATCATGAGATATTTCACATGGTTCAAGGTATGTCTCGCATATTTGGAGGCATGATAAATCATCTAATCGATTATTGGCATGATTTACAAAGAAAAGAGGAGGAACTCCCTTCATAAGTCAATGGCATTTTCTCTCCAAAGATAAGATCAAATACCATGACTCAAGGGAACACTGTAAATTGGAAAGTGACAAGTGGTGGCAAGAAAGCATTCAAACCCTATTATATGCAATTTTCTCCCTTCAATGAGGAGAAGCCAGTTTTGAGGAGGCTTTTAGTGGTCCTTGAAGCATGGATCTAGAAGCTGCTAAATGTGTTTTACTTTTATTATTGGTTATTGGAGAGAAAAGTGGATATAGCATCCACTTAATGATATTTTATTTCAAGGTAAGTTGAGTTAAATTTAGAGGCTAGGAGGCCCTTTATATTTATTAAAGTCCTGTAGTTCAGTTATGCCCTTTGTAAAAGTACCATGAATATTCCAACTAAAAGACTATTTCCTCATTCTTGTAGCTTGAAAGCGTGCAATTTTAGAGGTGCATTGGGCCTAGAATTTCCATAGCTAAATGGGATTAAAAGGGAGATACCAACCTCTATTTCTCCCTAGATAGTGACAGGACAATCATTTGTCAACCCACTTTAAAGCCTCTCAGAGGTTTTCAAGCATAAAATTTCCTCAACAATATTTGTCAGGTGGGCCTTATTTCCTTATATGTTTAAATTATGTTGTTATGGACAATATATGATGCTTATTCTCCTTCCATATCTCGGTGGAACATTTTCCCTCGACCCATTCCCACGAAGGGTGATATTCTAATAAAACCCCCATTAGAAGCTTTTTGGGATTCACCAAAACCGACCTTGTAACCCCCAATCCGGTAGCAGTTTAAGCAGAACCGGTAGATTAAACAGTTTATTCAGTAGTTGACTAAGCAGTAGTAGATCTAGAACCAGCAGTAAATACGACTGTTCAAAGTGCCCAGCTCATCCAATCAATGACTAAGTTGGAGGCTCGAAAGAGCGAAAGCATCCGAGCCTGCTAAAGCAGATTCAGTTACAGAAGCAGTAGCAAAGCCACCATCTCACCACCCCGAGCACAGACTGGGTGGGGGGTTTATGTCGAAGAACCCACCCTATAGACCTATCCATTGAATGTAACCCACGTATTATTTGACCCACCACTGACAGATTAGAGGAACTTACTTTCTATTGATCTAACCCATAATCGTTGCAAGCTGAGAATCGTGACAACAGAGAACCAACAAACTCAGGTCCAGATCAACACAGACAAATCAGGTAAGCTTTGTAGTGATCACATGCCAAAGGAATGGTTAAACAATATTATGAATCAAGTTTAAAATTAAATATGGCTTTTTCAGGATTTGGGTTTTGAATAATGTCTAAAATCCTAAATTTGTCACTGTGTATGCCGTGGTAGGATGTTTGGTTGATGTTCACCAAATGTTTGACGAAATGCGCAATCAATATGTGGTGGCATGGACTGCCATAATTGCAGCCTCTTCAAGATATGGACATAAACAGGAGGTGTTGGCTTAATTCTATGGAATGCTATAGACAGGTATGCACCCCAATCATTTCATCTTTGCCACTATTATGTTATTCCCTCCTATAAGTTGTTGTAGATCCCAAGAATGCCAAAGACATTCCGCGAGAAGAAGCCATCTCTGCTTTAGTAGTTTCTAAATCTGTTCAGGCTTAAGTATACCATTGCTGGAAGTAAGGCTTGGTTGTTAATTGTGGTGGTAATTTGTTTTATGCTCAGTCTCAAAAATGAAAGAAAGCAACCCTGCAATTTTTTATAAAATCAATGAATTACTTTGATTTAAAACTGTGATAATAGAGATGAGAATTCCAAGATTGCAGAGACAGGTCTGAAATTCAAGATTTTTGCATCAAGGTACATGGTTACATTCTTAGAATGGGATTTGATATCCAAGATTTGTGTGGGTAACACGCTCATGGATATGTATGCAAATGTGGGATTTTAGAGGATGCATGCAAACTGTTTGATAGAATGACTGAAAGAGATGTGGTGTCGTAGAGTGTGATTATTACAGGCTATTCATATAGTTGGCAGTGTGACGAGGCCTTGAATCTCTTTCATCGAATGCAAGTAAAAAGTGTTTCAGGCGACTTTGTCTTTAATGAGTGAATGATATTCTTTCTTCTTCTTGCAATTTCACATACTCTTTCATTATTATGGTTATCTTGTTTTCATATTGTGAAATTCAACCTCAGGCATTAATTGTTTTATAATTTTTAGGGAAAATATCAGGTCATAAATTTGGCTTTAACTAAAGTGGGAAATACTTCAGAAGAATCTGATAAAATGTTAGAAATTTTTTTAGAAACAATTCTTACAGGGAACATTTGTCACAATTATTGTCTATTTCTTTCTGCTTGTTCCACCTTAATTCCTCTCATAAAAATACACATGCATGCAATAAGAATAATAATAAAAATGGTTTAACAATGGATTGGATTCCTCCCTTTATCCTTTGTTTTTTGTTGGCAGAGATTGATTGCTTTTGTTCTATTATGGAAATGCAATATTATTATTATACTGCATTTATTTGAGTAATATCATTATATTGAAATTTTTGTAGACGAAAGACAGTTTTTTGATATATATTGAGTGGATGGCTACTATGCTGACATATTTATATCCTCAGTTGCTTGGCTAGATGGAATTGCCATTACTGAAAAGTGGAGCTTGGTGAAGTCTAGCTTGCATCGTACATTGCAAAAAGATACGATAAGTCCCGAGTTTACATTAGGCTCTACCTTATATGCATTTATTTTGTTGTCATGAGTGAAGGTTCAAAGAGAAACCGTGAGAACAAGTACTTGTAGCTGAAATGGGGTTTAACAAAATTTTAATGTTGGCTATATATTTTATTAGTGTGGAAAATTTTAAGAATTGTTTCATTATCAAAAGCAATCCCATTACGGATTTAATACAATAATGAGTAGGAAACCTTATATACCAACGGATTCCAGTGCGGAAATTTTGTTTCATTGTTGTAAAAGAAGAAACGATAATCAAAATGACAATATAAATAAGAAATTTTATAAAATCCTATTGCACATGTATCTACATACTATGCAAATAAAAAATTTCCTTCTGAATCATACATCTAGATATAAATATGGATGACATTTCCATGTTTCCTCAAAGATAAAAGTGTTGTTTCCAAAAATTCTACCATGTCCAACTTATTTACTTAATTGTAGGTGACATAGAATACAAGGAATAGTTGTGACATGGTTTGAGAAGATAAGCATTGCTATAAGAAATTGTTTATGGGCTTTGCTGGAGTATTTGGCATTTGCAAATAGGAAAAATAACATGAGGATTATTTTCTTATTTGAATTATATTTTTAAAAATGTTGCATGTCCTATGATATTGACGGGAAACAAATTTTAATTGCACATGATGCATCCCTACATTTTCTTTCATACACAATTTCTATGTGTGTGTGTTCATGATCATGTGAAAGAAGAAAGAGAAAATTCATGATATAAATATTTTTTGTAAGTTTACTGTTGATTTGTAGAATTTTTCTAGGAATCTGATTCTATACCCAGAGTGGCACTATTCTAGAGGCTCAGAGACATTGGCATTTCTGAGACCCTTCTAATTACCATTATGAGATTATATTAGTAAGTTCTTTCTTTTCTTCGCACCACCCATGGGATCTCATATTTCACTAGGAATACCATTGGGGTGAAGAAGGCGTGTTTTCTTTCCCCTACTTTATTTGGGACCTACATCGATGATCTAGATTCCTTCCTCCAAGATTAGGACAATGATGGGTGCCTTATATACTAGGTATCGATTTGCATCCTACTCTTCGCTGATGATATGGTCCTCTTGGCCTCATCTTTATATGGGCTACAGTGACAAATAGATGCCTTGGCCCTCTTTTGTGATATTCGTTAGTTGATGATCAACTTGGGTAAAACCAAGGTCATGACCTTCAATGGATTGAAGAGGTTACTCATTGATCTTCATTTTCTTTAAAGGGGAGGAGATTGATACCACTATCACCTATACCTACTTGGGGGCATAGTTCATAGCAACTTGTTTTCGTTTTTGACATGCCCTTTATACCCATGTTAACAAAGGTTACAAACTCCTAGCGCTTCTTGAGAGTCATTTCTTTAGAAACCATTTTCAGTACATCTCATCCAAGATGTCTATCATGGAGACTCTCATCCAACCCATATTCCTATATGGCTTAGAGGTTTGGGGTCCTTTCTTGATAGACTATGATTGAGCCTCAATAAAGAGAGTGCAAATCCACCTCCTCCCTTGCATTATCAAATGCAAAGAATCGGTAGAATAGGGCCATTAATAAAACAAAGATCCCATATATTTGTCTGTAGGTTCATTAATAAAACCCTAGTTCTAGGTTTCAAACCATTAGACCCTTTCAAGAGATGTCCACAAGCAGGTATCGATCATTGCAATGCATTCAGAGTTACAACTAACAACAAATAAAATTAGCACAATTACAAGTAGCCTGGCAGGTGAATGTTGATAAGCACAACTAACCATTAATTTGGTTTTGTGAAGATAGTTAGCTGTTAACCATTAATTTAGTTTTGTGAAGATAATTGGCTGTTAAACAAAAACTAAAATCTATAATTTTATATTTGTTATTCATACCATATTGTTACAGTTTGAGTTAATATAAACACAAAACAAATACTATTTAATAAAAAATAAAAAACAAAAAGTTAGCAGTCTTTAAACTTATTTAAATCTTAATTAAAATACATTTAAACATAACAAGATACAAATTAATACTACCATAAAATAAAATGAATCATTGCTGTACACTTCTTGTGTTTGGGTTAATCTTGATTATCCACATAAATATGGAAGATCAAAAATCATATCTAAATACCTCTGCAAATAAATATGTCTCCCTCATCTTTTGAAACTCAATCTTAACAGCCATAAAATACTGAGGTAAGAGAAGTTGCCTGACTGTTCTGCATTGAAACGTCTGCTGCTATCAATAATCCAATGTTCTTTGGGAAAAACCCATCAGATCCAATATTCTAGAAAATGAAACGCTATTTTATTTTTTTCGCATCATCTATGGACTATCATTTCCAGCATTGTCTATTGTCGACATGGAGAAAGTCTTAGATAGACATCTATTCATCGTTGAAATTAATTCTTTATTTTCTAAATTTTTTCAATCACACTTTTGTGATATAGTGAGGTCCACAAACCCTAGCAACGCAATGAATGAAAGTTTCTGTTTGGGTATCCCCAACATGGGCATTGGCTAATATAACGACCATGGTTACGAGCATATTTGAGCCACCCATTCTTGCAGCGCTTGATATGAGAGCATTGAGAAAACAAGATATGACCTTTTGGTTAAGGTTTATACAAGTCCCAAAACCTGCAGATGTTGGTGAACATTTGAAACCCAATACAAGGCCCAATCACTAGCCCACCTTCAGCATAGCTTGAGGGAGTTGAAGCTGAGACCTCTGCTCTGATACCATGTAAGGTTTGGGGTTACACCAAAACTTTCAGATGTTGGTGAACATTTGAAACCCAGCACAAAGCCCAATCACTACCAATGGAAGTTAGTCCACTTGTTTTATATTCCCAGAGGTGCAGCGGTTAGGCCATGTGAAGGTTGTACTGATACTCCAACAGTTAGTGGATACATCGTTTTTCAAGCCACTTGAATAGTGGAATAGTAAATTCTCCATGCACCTAGTATCATGGCACTGTCCTACCTTTCCCGTACCTGGTTTATATTTGCTTTTAAATAGTTTGTTAGATTCCATTCTCTATATTCACAATCAAATCTAGTTGGAAATATTGCAAATATTGGTTATTAAGGTGATAGCCTTTTAATATTATCTTATATTATGGTCTTAGTTGAGTGGATCAATAACATTAACCAGAGTGTAACAAGTGTAAGATCAACATTAATTTCATGGTAGTCCTCTATTGTTATGATAAATGCATTTTGATTAAGATTTAAATAAGCATTATTTAAGTGATGGTTAGAAAAATGGATAGCTATAATGTTTTTTTATGTGTATATTAATCAATTTAATGTTGATTTAGTAATTAGTTGAAATTTTATTCTTTGTTTAACAAGCAACTATTTCCACAAAATTAAATGGGTAGTTGTGTCTATCAATCTTCACCTACCATAGATTAAATAAAAGTACATCACAAAAAAAAAATAATAATAAAAAGATCCAAACCTTCTAAAGTGACCCTACAAACAACCGGGTAGGTAGATAAAATCAATCTATATTTATACCAAAACAGATGATTATACAAATTGGATAGGGCCATTTCAAACCAGTCCTCTCACATTCAAAAAGAGAAACGTATTACAAATTTGAAGTTGTTGATGCTTTTGCTGTATCAAATTTGGGTGTATTACTGAAATTAAGAATTTAAGTGATTTGAAGCTTAAAGAATGGTGTTGCTGATTTTCTGGTTTCTTAATATTTATTGGTGTTTTTTTATGGTTGAATCCTTTGGCCGGTTACTATGAATATGAGCTTCTTGAATAAGACAAATGAAACCAGTTAATATGCGTGATTGACTTTTACACTACTGGCCCTGCATCAAGGAGTAGGTGCATGGCAAACTGGGTTTCAATGAAGTTGATAGTGTTGTTTTCAATGTTGGAAATATTTATCTAATAAGAAAATGTTTTTAGTTGGGACAAAGTTTTTTCTGACTGTCGGTTGCAGAGTTGCAGTGAGTGTTAAAAGCACTAGGTATCACCAAACAACCTACATTATTGAATTTATGAAAAGATTTTAGCTTTTCCGTATGTAAGAGAAAGGAATAAGCTAGTAGCAACGACTGTTAAGAAATGTTATAACCACAATCTTTAAACAAAATTTTTTAACAAAACATCTTGTCTCCTCATCAAATTCATTTCTGGTCTAGTTGGGTAGGTTGAACCAGACTAGACCAGAAATTGGATAGAGTTTGGTTTACTGACCGAAGTTTTGTTAAGAAAATTCCACAGAATTTAATGAGGAGACAAGAACACCTTGTAGCGCTCGGGATAGTATGACATGGCAGAGAGATGTTATTTCTGCGTGCAAAGTGCTGTAAAAAAAATTCATTACACATATCTTGAGACCTAGAGATACTTGCAGCATAAGTGATTTATGTTCTTACAATTAATATTAAGTTCATATACATGTTGCTGCAAGGCCAAAATGTGCACTAAGCAGCCATATACTAGCCATAGACGGGATCTCATAGTGGAGCCTATGCCTGGTAGGATACCTTACAACTATCTGCCAACTAGCCATAGATGGGATCTCATAGTGGAGCCTATGCCTGGTAGGATACCTTACAACTGTCTGCCAACGCTTGAGTATGGGAATATGCAGTGAATGTTCCAAGACAATGCTCACCCCAAAGATCTTATGAGCTGTTGCAAAATGCTCAGTGCCTTCATCAAAGTCATAGTATGCAGAGAACAAGCATCTTTCACATCCATTCATGCATTTCCTTCTTGCAAACCTGGAAAGCGCTCCTCCTCTGCACATTGTGCAGGATTCGAACTATCGACCGCCAGTTTTTGGAAGTATCCTTGATGGAATGGGAAGCTTCTTCTGCCATGGTCGAGAATGGAGGGAATTGGTGTGAAGAACCATCGCAGGAAACTTTCGTGGACGGTGGCCATTTGAAATTCAAATTTCAAATTCGGTGTCTTGAACACCACGTCTGAATAGTGAAGCGACGATTTCTCCCGGCGACGGACATCGAGGCGACAGACGAGAAGGACGGATCTACAGGGATCATGTGGGACCCGGTGAAGAATGCTCACGAAAATGAGAACGGAAGGGGTCGAAGGTGTTGACGGTTAATAGAGCCTGTTAACGGAGACGATGGATGGAGTAGTCTAACGCCGGGCGAAATCGTCGACCCGTTAGACTACTCCTTTTCATAATGGTGTAATGCGCTAACACACATAAGATTTCGCTCATAGTGCCATGTTAGAAGGAAATCTAACTCCAGCTAGATATCCATCATGGTGTAATGTATTTGATGACAATGTGGCAGTGTTAAATGAAAAACTACCTTATGAAAGCTATCAAACATTAGCTTTTACTCACTGTGCAATGTTTTAAGAACGAAAGGTAACTCCAGCTAGATTTCCATCATGGTGCATTGTGATTGATGACAATGTGGCCATGCTAGATGGAAAAATACCCTATGAAAGCTTACACATATTAGATTTCACTCACTGTGCAACAATTTAAGGATGAAAGCTAATTGCAGCTAGATTTCCAACACGACGCAATGTGATTGATGACAATGTGATTGTGTTACATGGAAAACTACCTTATGAAAGATGGCACACATTAGCTTTCACTCATCATGCCATGTTGTTAAAAAGAAAGCTAACTCCAGCTATATTTCCATCATGATGTAATGAGCTAACGCACATAAGCTTTCCCTTTTAGTGCCATGTTGTTAGAAGGAAAGCTAAATCAAGCTAGATTTCCATCATGGTGTAATGTATTCGATGACAATGTTGCTGTGTTAGATGAAAACTACCTTATAAAGGCTAACAGACATTAGCTTTACTCACCGTGCAATGTTTTAAGAATGAAAGCTAACTCCAGCTAGATTTCCATCATGGTGCATTGTGATTGATGACAATGTGGTTGTGCTAGATGGAAAAATACACTATGAAAGCTTACACACATTAGATTTCACTCTCTGTGCAATGATTTAAGGATGAAAATTAACTCTAGCTAGATTTCCAACATGGTTCAACATGCTTGATGGCAATGTGGTTATGTTACATGGAAAACTACCTTATGAAAGCTAACACACATTATATTTCACTCATCGTGCCATGTTGTTAAAATGAAAGCTAACTCCAGCTAGATTTCCATCATGGTGTAATGAGTTAACACACATAAGCTTTCCCTTATAGTGCCATTTTGTTAGAAGGAAATCTAACTCCAACTAGATTTCTATCATGGTGTAATGTATTTGATAACATTGTGGTTGTGTTAGATGGAAAACTACCTTATGGACGCTAATAGACATTAGCTTTATTGACCGTGCAATGTTTTAAGAACGAAAGCTAACTCTAGCTAGATTTCCATCATGGTGCATTGTGATTGATGACAATGTGGTTGTGCTAGATGGAAAACTACATTATGAAAGCTAACACACATTAGATTTCACTCACCGTGCAATGATTTAAGGATGAAAGCTAACTCCAGCTAGATTTCCATCACGGTGCAATGTGATCGATAACGATGTGGTTATGTTAGATAGAATACTACCTTATGAAAGCTAACACACATTAGTTTTCACTCATCGTGCCATGTTGTTAGAATGAAAGCTAACTATAGCTAGATTTGCATCATGGTGTAATTTATTTGATAACAATGTGGATGTGTTAGATGGAAAACTACCTTACGAAAGCTAACACAGATTAGTTATTACTCACCGTGCAACGTTTTAAGAACGAAAGCTAACTCTAGCTAGATTTCCAACATGGTGCATTTTGATTGATGACAACATGATTGTGCTAAATGGAAAGATACAATATCAAAATTAACACACATTAGATTTCATTCACCATGCAATGATTTAAGGTTGAAAGCTAACTCCAGCTAGATTTCCATCACGGTGCAATGTGACAATTTGATTATGTTAGATAGAAAAATACCTTATCAAAGCTAACACACATTAGCTTTCACATATCATGCCATGTTAAAAAGAAAGGGAACTCCAACTAGATTTTCAAAATGGTGTAATGAGCTAACACCCATGAGCTTTCACTCATAGTACCATGTTAGAAGAAAAGCTAACTCTATCTAGATTTCCATCATGGTGTAATGTAATTGATGACAATGTGGCAGTGTTAGATGAAAAACTACCTTATGAAAGCTAACACCCATTAGTTTTTACTCACCGTGCAATGTTTTAAGAACAAAAGCTAACTCCAACTAGATTTCCATCATGGTGCATTACGATTGATGACAATGTGGTTGTGCTAGATGGAAAAATACACTATGAAAGCTTACACACATTAGATTTCACTCTCTGTGCAATGAGCTAAGGATGAAAGTTAACTCCAGCTAGATTTCCAACACGGTGCAACATGCTTGATGGCAATGTGGTTATGTTACATGGAAAACTACCTTATGAAAGCTAACACACATTAGCTTTCACTCATCGTGCCATGTTCTTAAAAGGAAAGCTAACTTCAGCTATATTTCTATCATGGTGTAATGAGCTAATAGACATAAGCTTTCTCTTATAGTGCCATGTTGTTAGAAGGAAAGCTAAATCCAGCTAGATTTCCATCATGGTGTAATGTGTTTGGTGAAATTGTGGCTGTGTTAGATGGAAAACTACCTTATGAAGGGTAACAAACATTAGCTTTACTCACCGTGCAATGTTTTAAGAACGAAAGCTAACTCCAGCTAGATTTCCATTATGGTGCATTGTGATTGATGACAATGTGGTTGTGCTAGATGGAAAAATACACTATAAAAGCTTACACACATTAGATTTCACTTACCGTGCAACGATTTAATGATGAAAGCTAACTCCAGCGAGATTTCCAACACAGTGCAATGTGCTTGATGGCAATGTTCTTGAGTTGATGGAAAACTACCTTATTAAAGCTAACACATATTAGCTTTCACTCATCGTGCCATGTTGTTAAAATGAAAGCTGCCTCCAGCTAGCTTTCCATCATGGTGTAATGAGCTAACACACATAAGCTTTCCTTTATAGTGACATGTTGTTAGAAGGAAAGCTAACTCCAGCTACATTTCCATCATGGTGTAATGTATTTGATAACAATGTGGTTGTGTTAGCTGGAAAACTACCTTATGAAAACTAACATATATTAGCTTTACTCACCGTGCAATGTTTTAAGAACGAAAGCTAACTCTAGCTAGTTTTCCATCTGGTGCATTGTGGTTGATGACAATCTGGTTATGCTAGATGGAAAACTACATTATGAAAGCTAACACACATTATATTTCACTCACCATGCAATGATTTAAGGACAAAAGCTAACTCCAGTTAGATTTCCATCACAGTGCAATGTGATCGATGATGATGTGGTTTCGTTAGATTGAAAACTACTTATGGTGGAGAAAGGCTTAATGTAGGATATGTTATGGTTTTGATAATTGATGTCATTGAACCACATTTGATTGTGGAAGATGTTGATGAATGGGACTTACATCCATAAAAGATCATAGATTTGAGGCATAACAAAGGTAAATCAAAATCTTGAAGCACATGTTAAGTGTTTTTGATAGTACATTGTTTGTTTTTTGAGCAAATACTAAGTTTGTTTAATTTGCTGTATAGGTGCAAATGTCTCTTCTGTATTTTCTATTGGAGACCAAGGTAGATATTTTGCAATGTGGAGTGAAGGTGGGTGATGGCTCCATATTCAATACACATATTGGTCATAAAGTGCATGGAAGGATGGTAAATAAATGATATATAGTGGTTAACATTGAGAAGGTATTAAAACATGATGCTCTTCTGCCACATCCAACAGGAATTGAGAATACACTAGGGGGTGCATTGGGATCTTATGATATTTGGAAAGAATCAGATTTGGAAACTCATTGTCATGATCATCCAGTAAATACTCCCCAACATAGGCTTACATTCACATGTAAAAATGTTTCTCTTACACATGAAAGCATGGGAACAAGCATGTGCATTGCCAAATGAGCATAGTTAATGTCCGTGAGGATGACATGGTTGAGGGTGAAATGTTAGGTGAAAAGGAATTCGGTGTTTTTGTGGAAGACATAGATAGAACTTGTGAAAGATGTAGGATTGGGGATAAGTCTATACATTGTTGGGTTAGATGGATAATAAATAAGTTGGTGGACAATGAAGGTGATATTTTAAGGGTGAATGAAAATTTCAAGGAGGAACCCAAGGAAATGGCGGTATGGGATCTTATAGAGGAAATAAGTCACTTAAACACATGGGATGGTGATCTTTATAATGAAAAAGATCTAGACTCAATTTCTATGCATGCAACGAAGCCATATAAAAGGATTAAACGAGTTGTGGCTACAAAAAAAGATGGAAACTTTCAAATACAAATAGATGAAGATAAAAAAATCCGACTTTTGGAAGCAGATGAATGCTACAAACAAGATTGTATTCAACATGTGGATAGGAAAGACATTGCAACTACTATAAGGGGTATGAAACTCTTAAATAAAAATGGCATTAGGGAATTTGTCTTGAATTCACTCCTTTCCAATACAATCATGTCAAAGAGCCATGGCCATGGCCTACCTCCTACTGCTAGGAAAGTAAAGGACATGAGGTTTAATGGAGAAATTATTTGTAAGAAAGCATGGTACAAGATACATAATATTCCTGAAAGCACCTTCTATACTTACCAACATAATTTTCAACAAGGACATGTCAAAGGAATTCATGGTAACACCAACAAATGCAAAGAACTTGCACATATTGTGGCAACCATAGAAATATTGCACAAAATTGTAATGGATAATTCATATTTTTCACCAAACCAAACATGACAAGTTGAAGAAGATGGAATGTCTGCTCCTTTAAGATTGTTGCCATCAACGTACACCAAAATTTCTTTGTTAAAAGAGATCAATGAGGCTCTTCAAGAGCTCAATTTTCCATCAATATCACAACCAACAATGAGCAAGATTTGGAATACTCATTTTCCAGATGTGGCATTCTCAAAGAACACTAACTTTAGTAAATGTAGTGAATGTATTGTGTTGAAAGCACAAATGAAGACATCGACTACAAAAGAGTTGGAAGAAAAGGCACGAGCTAGACTGAAGAAACATAACAAGATTGTTATGTGTGGAAGATATTGCTAGTATGCCCACATAATTATGTTAGAGCGGTATCCAAAGGAATACTTGAGCATTATCCATGATAAAATGGACAAACAAAGACTTCAATGCCAAGATTACATGTCAAATCAAAATCTGTTGCAAGAACAAACTTGGGTTTGTTATTTACAGGTATGCTAACACATGGGCGTAGCACAGGCGGTTTTGGTCATTTCTCCCTACCATTTGTACACATGAGATCACAATTTACCATTACATCTATTTCAAAGTGCTTGAGGGACCTTGAATACCCACGCCTTGATATGTATGGTGATTTGCTTTATGAGAGTGGAAGTTCAAGAAACCCACTTTCAAATGCATTACTTCAAAACTCTATTTACTCAAAATGTAGAGTGTACAAGGATGCTTTCCTATCTTAAAATGGAAGCTCAAAAAATCAAAATCTTGATTTTAAACCTCTTCCTCCACATTTGTTATTACAGTTGGACAATGCAGCTAGTGATAATAAGAATTGTTATGTTTTCATGTTTCTATCACTATTAATTGCACTTGGTGTCTTCATCACTATTGAGGTTGGATTCTTGATTGTGGGGAACACCCATGAATACATAGATGGAACCTATGGAAGAATGTCTTCCAACTTGAAAAGTAAAGATATATATTCTTTACTTGAGATGATGGATACATATCACACAATAGAAGAAAAATGAGGATTTCCACCTAAACTTATTGACAAAGTGTATGACTTCAAAAGTTTTCCTAATGGGTACATCAAGGAGGGGGAAAATGCAGTAGTTGGACATATTAATGTCCAATATGTCCAATTTCTTGTACTCAATGACGTTCCAATTATGAGGTATAAAGAATCCATCAGAGACATTGAGTGGTCAAAACCAGTTGAGTTCTGGAATATAGATGATGAAGGTCAACCTATATTTCCCACAGGGAAGCCATATTTCTTACGTCCCAAAGAAAATGATGTTTATTTAAAAGAAATAAAGGAATGAATAAAATCATACATAAAAATGTGGAAAGAGACTATTGGAAATGAGAATTAACCAATTGTTATAGAGGAATGTAATAAAAAACTAGAGTATTGGAAAAGAGTTCTTGATGCATTAGATGGAATCTACAATGACCATACACCCTTGGATGAAAGTGATTCTTCTTCTGATGATTTTTCACCCAAGACAAGGAAAAATGTTAACGTTGATGGTAATGCACTCCATGCAATATCAAGTATTATGGATGGGGATTTTGATAATGTGACAGATGAACCGGTATATGTTGGACCTAGGTGCAACTAGCCAAAGCCAACATTCGATCCTAGAATTGATGTTGAGAAGGAAAGATGTTGTTTGTTAGATCAAGAAATGAGGATGAAGGAGAGATGATTTGGATGGCAAAATCCACCTCAGACATATTCTAGGACGATGACAGCAAAACCCTTCATGTAAAGATTGATTGGTGGCAACCTAGCTGAGGGAAATACAAGGGAAACATTTTAGAACAATATTGGGTACCAAATCCCAATGACACAGAACTTGGATCTATTCCAATTAATACCATAGTTTTGGCATGGGTGCCAAAGAAAGAAGATTGTAGGAAGACAAATATAAATAAATGTGGTCTACAAGTTGTACTTGATATGCATGAGTAGATATAAGGAGATTAGGTGGAGATGATTCATGAATGTAATTTTTCTTTTTGAATGACTTTTAGTATACATGAAGAAACATTTTTCAATGTTTGTAGTATAATAAATACTCTTCAAGTGGCTTT